>OU342634.1:7244364-7477308 GCA_910589415.1 Malachius bipustulatus
ATTGGTTTGATGTACATTTTCTAATAATGAGCGGGCTTAAGCCCGTATAAGCTTATTTAAAAAAATTCGAAACTGACCGAAGGGGTTAATTCATGAATCGTGGGGGTTAATTTCGACTTGTTTTTCCTTGAAGTGGGCCGTTTATGAGATAAATGGCTTTGTGCATATTTATGTACCTACCTACCTAGGTACTTCAAAAATTTTATGTTTTTTTTTTATTTTTTCCAAATGTCGTTTTAGAGTTGTAAACCCGATAGATCTGTATTATACACCCGAAATCTCCGTGACGATTTTTTCTTCAAATGTTTAGTTCGTCATTTTTATAAAATGATTGATTTATCAAATATGGACTGAAATTTTTCATATTTTTTAAATTTTTTCTAAATAAATTTTTCGTGCTGAAAACCGTTAGATCTGCTCTACACACCCGATTATTTTTTAGGTAGTTTTTCTCAGTGGTTTGGTTAGTAATTATTTATAAAATGATTAATAATTTTTATCGATTTGGAACTTTGAAATTTTTTTTGGATTTTTTATTTTTTTTCTAAATATGCCGTTTTAGCGCTGAAAACCGCTAGATCTACTATATACCGCTCGAATATCTCCTAAACAGTTTTTTGTCAGGTGCTTCGTAAGTGATTTATAAAATTCTTTAATTTATCAAATGGGACTGAAATTTTTTCATATTTTTTAAATTTTTTCTAAATATGCCGTTTTCGTGCTGAATACTGTTAGATCTACCTTACACAGTCCGATTATTTCTTAGTCAGTTTTATTTTACGGGCTTGGTTAGTCGTTTATAAAATTATTAATTTATCGATTTGGGACTTTGAAATTTTTCCATATTTTTTTTAGTTTTTTTCTAAATATGCCGTTTTAGTGCTGAAAACCGCTAGATCTGCTATATATCGCTCGAATATCTCTCAGGCAGTTTTTTCTCAGGTGCTTCGTTAGTCTTATATAAAATTATTAATTAAAGCGAATGGGACTTTGAAATTTTTTGTATGTTTTAATTTTTTTTTCAAAATATATCGTTTTCGTACGGAATACCGTTAGATCTGCTTTACACAGCCTGAATATCTATTAGGCTGTTTTTTCTCAGATGCTTCGTTAGTCATTTATAAAATTAGTTAATTTATCGAATTGAATTTTTCCATATATTTTTAAAATTTTTTCTAAAATGCCGATTTTATGCTGAAAACTGTTAGATCTGCTATATACCGCTCGAATATCTCCTAGGCAGTTTTTCTCAGATTATTCATTAGTCATTTATGATATTATTAATTTATTGAATGGAACTTAGAAATTTTTTCTTATTTTTAATTTTTTTCTAAATATGCGGTTTTCGTACTGAATACCGTTAGATCTGATTTACACAACCCGATTATTTCTCAGACAGTTCTTTCTCAGGTGCTTTGTTAGTCGTTTATAAAATTATTAATTTATCGATTTGCGACTTTGAAATTTTTCCATATTTTTTTAATTTTTTTCTAAATACGCCGTTTTAGTGCTGAACACCGCTAGATCTGCTATATATAGCTCGAATATCTCCTAGGCAGTTTTTTCTCAGGGGCTTCGTTAGTCATATATAAAATTATTAATTAAGCGAATGGGACTTTGAAATTTTTTCATATTGTTTTAATTTTTTTTCTAAATATGCCGTTTTAGTGTTCATAACCGCTAGATCTCCTTTACACAACATGATTATGTCCCAGACAGTTTTTTCTCATGGGCTTGGTTAGTCATTTATAAAATTATTTATTTTATCGATTTGGGACTGAAATTTTTTCATTTTTTTTTTTTTTTTAATGTTTTTTAAATATACCGTTTTAGCGTTGATAACCGTTAGATCTGCTTTATGCAGCTGGATTATCTATTAAGCGATTTTTTCTCAGATGCTTGGGTAGTCATTTATAAAATTAATAATTTATTGAATGTGACTGAAATTTTTTTGTATTTTTTAATTTTTTCTAAATATGTCGTTTTAATGTTATTAAACCACTAGATCTGATTAATGCAGCTTGATTATTTGTTAGGTGTTTTTTTTTCAGATGCTTGGGTAGTCAGTTATAAAATTATTAATTTATTGAATGGGACTTTGAAATTTTTTGGTATTTTTTAAATTTTTTATAAATATGCCCTTTTAGTGTTATTAAACCACTAGATCTGCTTTATGTAGCTGGATTATCGGTTAGGCGATTTTTTCTCAGATGCTTGGATAGTCATTTATAAAATTAATAATTTATTGAATGGAACTTAGAAATTTTTTCTTATTTTTTAATTTTTTCTAAATAGGTATGCCGTTTTAGTATTATTAAACCGCTAGATCTGCTTAATGCAGCTTGATTATTTGGTAGGCGTTTTTTGTCTGATGCTTGGGTAGTCAGTTATAAAATTATTAATTTATTGATTGGGACTTTGAAATTTTTTCGTATTTTTAAATTTTTTATAAATATGCCATTTAGTGTTATTAAACCGCTAGATCTGCTTTATGCAGCTGGATTATTAGTTAGGTGATTTTTTTCTCAGATGCTTGGGTAGTCATTTATAAAATTATTAATTTATTGATTGGGACTTTGAAATTTTTTCGTATTTTTATTTTTTTTTATAAATATGCCATTTTAGTGTTATTAAACCGCTAGATCTGCTTTATGCAGCTGGATTATTAGTTAGGTGATTTTTTTCTCAGATGCTTGGGTAGTCATTTATAAAATTATTAATTATTGAATGGGACTTGAAATTTTTTTCATATTTTTTAAATTTTTTCTAAATATGCCGTTTTAGCGTTGATAACCGCTAGATTTGTTTTATGCAGCCGGATTATCTCTTAGGTGTCTTTCTCAGATACTTGGTTGGTAATTTATAAAATTATTGATTTTGAGAATTTTAAAATTTGCCAAATTGATTTCCTAGTCTGTATTATATAAGCTGTTAGTTCTCTACATTGCTTGTACATTGGTTTTGTGTTCTTTCAGCTGAGTAGAGCGGTCATTGTTTTTATTATCACGTAGGTATTGTACTTTTCGAACAAAATAGCATGTAGGTATTCTTATGAGCATTAGGTATACTTATATTAAATTATTATGGCTACGTTATAGTTGATATACTGAAGGGGTGGTTATAGGGTTTGGTATTTTGATAATTATGTTGTTATAATAATCTTAACTATATTGGGGTGACATCTGGGGTTATTTTTATAGATTCCATTATAAGTTTTGGATATTTTGTATAGATCTCGCCTGTTACTGTATGAATGCATCTGTCGCCTGCTTCCATCATCCCGCTCCGAGGCTAGAGTATAAATACCCTACAAATTTCTCAACAGAGCCATTTGAGTAGCAGTTTTTGAAGTGTGCAGACATACTCAGCAACAATGGTTCCTGTATCAATTGTTAAGGAAATTAAGGCTGACCTCTTCAGTAATAACCCTGATATAGTTTCCGGATTAAAAAAATGTGCTCAAACTATTCGTAGTTTTACTTATTTATTAAGTAAAGCCGTTGGTGTTGGTGAAAAGCAGAAACTGCTCACAGCAATCGGACAAGTGAAGAGTTTCAAGACTCTGTATAATAATCTTAAGAAAGTTGGAGCAGGTTATAAACCTAGAAAAGAGACAGCTAGAGATCGAGTGAGGTGGGAGGATTCTGATGCTGCATTCAATAGCCGCATTAGGACTAGTGTTATTACAAACTTGAAACATGTTGACCCAAAGAAATTTCTGGACGATGCTGCTGTGATCTTCAATAGAAGAATATTGGGTGAACTTAAGAAAAATAAATTTATTAAAGTGAATAGCGTATTTTGTGGTGAATTCACTGTTCGAAAAACTGATGAGCAAATATATGACTTTAAGTTTTTCAATACGAAAAATATTCCGATAAATCAAGGTGATGATTTGTTGAAGTGGTTCAACGTTAACATTCAGCAACCTGTCTTGAATGATCTTGAAGAGTTCCAGGAAAGAGACAGCGGGTGGGCATTATCAAGAATAATAAATTTGCAAGTGAATATAAACAAATTCACGCCACAACTGGGGTCATCATATATAGCACTTCCACCTCTAGTTCAGAAGAAGCATGCGTGTGTTAATGTGCAGAATGACGATAATATGTGCTTTGCATGGTCAGTAGTTTCAGCTATCTACCCTGCTGAAAAAGATCCGCAACGCATATCAAAGTATCCCCATCCAAGCAAAGTGTTGAACTTAACTGGACTCCATTTTCCCATGACCTCAAATCAAATTCCTCGATTTGAGAAACAGAATGATATATCCATCAATGTTTACATTCTGAAGAAGATTAAAAAAAGCTACACTGTTGAGCCTTCTTTTCTAACTAAAAACAAAAGAGCGAAACATGTGAATTTGCTTCTTTTCCCAGATCAGCATAATGAAGATTGCGAAGTGACTCCAACGTATCATTATGTATGGATTAAGAGCTTGTCACGGCTTGTCTCTTCTCAAGTGAATAAACATGATCATAAAATATACTTCTGTGACCGTTGTTTACACTACTTTCATACGGAATCTGGCAGAGATAAGCATTATGATGACTGCATTGAATTGAATGACTGTAAAATAACTTTGCCCACTGAAGAAAATAAATATGTCCAGTTTAAAAATTTCAAGAACAAAATTAAGGCCCCATTCATCGTCTATGCTGACCTGGAGTGCCTGCTAGAGCCATGCGATGTTAAAAATAAATATCAGAAGCATCAACCGTGTAGCATTGCATATTATGTGAAATGTTCGTACGATGACTCATTATCGTTCTACCGATCATACCGCGGCAACGACTGTATAAGCTGGTTTACAAATGAGCTCAAGAATTTCGCTGAAGATTTGGAAACAGTCTTTCTGTGCCCCATCCCCATAGATCCGCTCACTCTAGATGAACAATCAAAATATAATAATGCTACACACTGCTATATATGTGAGAAACCTTTCACTTCTGAAGATAAAAAGGTACGAGATCATTTTCACTTGGCTTCTGGAAATAATAACATGGGTGATAAAACTAATTATCGAGGAGCAGCGCACGAGGCCTGCAACATCAATTTTCAAGACACTCACACCGTACCTATTGTGTTCCATAACTTAAGCGGGTATGACTCTCATTTCATTATCAAAAATTTAGCTGCTGATATAGCTGGACGAGTTAATGTTTTACCAATTAATAAAGAAAAATATATATCATTCACTAAACATCTCGATGATAACATGATAAAGTTTCGATTTATCGACTCCTTTCGCTTCATGGCCTCCGGGTTAGACACTCTGGCATCATATTTGAAAGAATTTCCCGAACTTCTATCACAGTTCCCTAACACATCAAATTTGAAATTATTAACAAGAAAAGGAGTCTATCCCTATGACTACTTTGATTGCTATGATAAATTCAATGAGGTACAGCTTCCTGATAAAGCTGACTTTTATAACAAGCTCAATGATAGCCATATAACTGATGAGGATTATACTCATGCTCTGCAAGTGTGGAATGCATTTAATTGTAAAAATCTCGGGGAATACTCAGATTTATATCTCAAGACTGATGTTATGTTACTTGCTGATGTATTCGAGCAATTTCGTCGGAGCTGCTTAAGCATTTATAAGCTTGATCCTGCTCATTATTTTACATTACCTGGGTATACTTGGGATTGTATGTTGAAGCATACTGACATCACTCTTGAATTATTGACTGATATTGATAAGTTGATGCTTGTGGAACGTGGAATTCGGGGAGGTCTCAGCCAATGCTCTCTTAGATATGCAAAATCGAACAACAAATATATGCCTGATTATAATACGGCCGAGCTTAGTAAATATCTGACTTATTTTGATATTAATAATCAATACGGTTGGGCTATGTCACAATATCTACCTTATGGTGAGTTTAATTGGGTGAACCCTGAAAATTTTGATGTTATGAGTATTGATGATGATGCTGCTAAGGGGTATATTCTTGAGGTGGACTTGGAATATCCTATGAGTTTGCATGATATGCATTCCGATATTCCCTTTTGCCCTGAACATCGATCTGCACCAGGTTCCAAGGATAAAAAGCTTTTAGCCACGTTGTATGATAAAGCACGGTATGTTATACACTACCGCACTTTGAAACAAGCCCTAGCTCATGGGTTAAAATTAAAGAAAATACATTGCTTGTTGGAATTCAAGCAATCCCCGTGGCTGAAGATGTACATCGATCTCAACACTAAGCTAAGAACTGCTGCCACTAACGAATTTGAAAAGAATTTATTCAAGTTAATGAACAACGCTGTTTTTGGCAAGACGATGGAAAATATACGTAAACATAGTGTTGTGAAACTGGTTTCAAAATGGCAGGGCCGCTATGGGGCTGAAGCTTTGATTGCTAAGCCAGAGTTTAAAAATAGCGTAATTTTTGATGAGAGTTTGGTCGCCATTGAACTTAACAAAACTGATATCTATTTTAACAAACCAATTTATGTAGGAATGAGTATATTGGATATATCAAAAACTAAAATTTATGAGTTCCACTATGATTACATGAAGTTATTATTTGCTGATAAGTGTAGAGCTGCTTACACAGATACAGATTCCATTATTTACTTGATAGACTGTCCTGATATCTATGGTATTATTCAGCGTGATTGTCATGATAAATTTGATACTAGTGATTATCCCAGAGATAATATTTATAACATTCCACAAGTCAATAAGAAAGTGTTAGGTCTAATGAAAGATGAAATGAATGGTAAAATAATGACTGAATTTGTTGGCTTGAGATCGAAAATGTATGCTATCAGAGTTGGTGGGCTTGACCATGTTAAAAAGGCTAAGGGGGTGAAGAATCATATTGTTAAAAATCGAATCTCTTTTGATGACTATTTGGTGTGCTTGCGTGATGAAACTGAGAAGTCCGTTGAGCAAAGGCTAATCAAAAGTGAGAAGCATCAAGTGTCTAGCATCACTAATATCAAAATTGCCTTAAGCCCCCATGATAATAAAAGATACCTAGTAAATGGAAGCTATGATACACTACCTTGGGGACACTATTCTATTGGGGCATCTGCTCAGAATCCCACTCGCAAAAGAAATAATGATATTGTTGAAGTCATACCTGCTAAACTAAGAAAAACCCGTTAACGTTTGTAATTTTATATTTTGTCCTGAGTTAATCATTCTTATTATATCACATCTTGTATATTGATTTATGTTATGTATAAAATTTATATTATATAAAAAAATAGTTATCAGTAGTAGGTTTACTGTATTTTTAGAATTTTGTATACGTTTGTAATTTTCTATTGTATCCTAAGTTAATCATTCTCATCGCCTCTTCTTGTATGTTGATTTGACTTATGTATATAATTTATATTGAATAAATAGCTGTTATAGTAGTATACTCTATTGATTTATTGGGGTGTAAATGTAGATCGCCTCCTCGTGGTGCACCCTGGGTAATGCTAAGTGATCTACTTTCCATAACCTACATTCCTTTTTAACACGGTTGAAGTGGCAGGTCATTCCTAGAAATCATCCAAAATGTGTCGGGCAGTCATATAACCGATATGGCTGTGGCGCTCGGTCCATAGCGACATTCGACGCCTATATATTTCGACAGAAATCTACTGACACTGGTGTGATCGTGGAATTTACCATTTGAGGAAAGCCGTTTACCTCGGGCCTCTGTGTAGCGCCTTTGAATTCCGAGGGGCCGTATATCGGCTTAAAATACTTAACGGTCGACCTGCCCTTGCTCTGCAGCTACCTACCTCGGGCCTCTGAGTAGCGCCATTGAATTCCGAGGGGCTTAATAGCTATAAATTACTGGCGGTAGCATCCTTGGAGTTTCAACTGTATTTTCCATAATAACCTTAAATATCCTTTACGAAGGATTATACATACTGCTTAGATACATCGGTCAGACGAGCTTGCAAACCTCGCAGTTGTATTGATGATAGCAGTGTAGACACAATCATTAACATTGCGTAATGAATAGACTCCAGTATAGACTCCTTGTCAAAAATTTAAAGTTCGCGCATGCGCAGTAGAGACTTTTGGTAAGATTTCGCTAACTTTGAGCTCCATAAGAAAATACACGTGTTTTTGCGCTAGAACCGGCATAGCTTATCTACTGAAATTACCAAATAGCAACTGTTATTGTGTTAAACGTTGCCAAATTTATTGTTCAATATTTTGCTTATATCTTTTAAAATGTAGCTCTGGAATTTTTTTAATTATTTTTCCCGTACTTTACTGAGTGTCCCCTACAATGTACTGAAGAGTTTATCCGTCATTTTCTTAACACCCTGTATAGTCGTAAAAGCCTACATACACACGCTCGTACATCAAGACTAATCTGATCATCATTTTTTTAGTGCGGGCGCGGGGCTATAAATTTGACATAACTTGTGTGTAACTATGTGAAATACCAAGCTGCAAAATTATCACGTCAATGCATTCGTGAAAATGGAGGAAACTTTAAAAACTAACTTTTCATTCTCCCCTTTACGAAAGTGTTACTTTCTGTCTTGATAAGGCAACCGAAAGTGAAAGTAAAACATCCTAGGTGATAGGTTGCTAGGTGGTTGCTAGCTATGAAAAACTTTCGTGCCCTGGACAAAAAAGTAGAAATGTCAGTTTGATTAACGTTTATTTAGATGGAAAATTAAATGTAAAACTACAATAAAAAATCCCAGTAAATCTTTCTGGAACATACAAATAATTATTATTGTATGTTCCAGAAAGATTTACTGGAATTTGCAGCTTCTTGAATGAAATTCATTTTGAACTAAACTACGATCAAAGATTCTAAAATTATAGCGGTACAGAGTTTTAAACTTGACAGTGTCATAAATTAATAATTTAAAACTATCGTTACTATGGTAATGTTAAAAACATGGCACCTTTATAATAATTCCATTGTTATCACTGAATCGTATTATTTTACTAATTTCTTCTTAATCCGTGGTTCAATATGGCAAGGGGAGAATGAAAAGTTTAATACATTACACGCTACGAAAGCTCTTTCAGGTGCTCGGAGTTTTTAAATATCCTCGGCTACGCTACGCTTCGCCTCGGGTATTTAAATACACCTCGCACCTAAAAGTGAACTTTCGTAGCTTGTAATGTAAATAACTATTAATTTTATTTTTATTATGTTTTAGTTAACTAAACTTTATTACGTAGATGTATTCGGCTTTAAGTATTATAAAAGTTAATGAAACTTTTTCTGTGATAATTTTGCAGCTTGGTATTTCACATAGTTACACGCAAGTCAGAATATCTCGGAAACGAACGTTTCTGGGCAAATGAAACAAGTGTATACCTTTTTTGTTGTATTTGAACCAATAATACTAAAAACCAAATATAAATAAAAAAAACTCAACATCAATCTTTTTTGGGGAAAAAGTGTCACATTACCCCCAATTCTACGCCACTGGGCTGTTCAAATGCAACAAAATTTTGTCCGTTTACGGTCCTTATTATCTAGTAGATGTCTACCAAAAATGAATTATATTGTTCAACCCAATTTAAAGATACGATCAAATAAGTGTTTTCCAAAACATCCTGTGTCTTGTTAGGGAAGCACTTTTAGAATAACTCACGTTGTTTAGAACCTTGAATTGACTTTTTTATTTCATAATTGGGTTTTTCATAGAGGGATGCATCAATTTTCATTTATGGTGTCATTTATAAATGCAAAACAAAAATGACTAAATCAATATTAATACATAAATAACTTTCCGGGCTATTTACGCTCTAACCTAGGGCTTTCTGAGGCAGACCTAACACGCAGAGCCATCCAGTCATCTAGAAGCTGTAGACAACGCTGTTTCGGTCTTTTTATGACCTCATCAGTACAGCACATCGAATAATAACTAGAGGATGTATGCCAGGCCAGTCCAGGAAGCCAACTCTTAAATGAAAAATTGACACGGAAGTCCGTGACTTCAAGAGCTGATTGCCATCTACCAATGGAGAAAAGAACTAACGGCAGCATCGGTAGATGGCAATCAGCTCTTGAAGTCACGGAGTTCCGTGTCAATTTTTCATTTAAGAGTTGGCTTCCTGGACTGGCCTGGCATGCATCCTCTAGTTATTTCTCGATGTGCTGTACTATTATAGTGAGGTATAAAGAGACCGAAACAGCGTTGTCTACAGCTTCGAAATGACTGGATGGCTCTGCGTATTAGGTCTGCCTCAGGAAGCCCTAGGTTAGAGCGTAAATAGCCCGGAAAGTTATTTATGAATTTATAATTCACCGCTCTATTAGTATTATTATTATAATATTAATACATATCAAAACCTACCCCATAATATGGACCATTAGTGTTTATAGTTTTTGACATAAAATAAAAAATTGAACAAATAATTTAAAAACATACTTCATTGAAAGTTATTATTGAGTTTATTCGATTTGCAAACAAAACTATTTTATAGGACCATCCAAAAACGAGGGCTCTGGAAATTCCTACAGCGGAACTTGAAGAAGAAAAATTAGAATTAGAGGTATTAAAGTAGTCATCTACGTATACATAATACTATAATTTTTAATTCCTAAATTTTTTTAGATGGATGTCGAACAAACACTTAAAAAGAATTACACGGACAGAAAGGATTACTGCATGTTTTGTGAGACAGATGTCTCTCATTTTGCTCGGCATGTCTTCACATGGCATTCATCTGAAATAGACATACAAAGAATATCGGCTTATAAAAAAAATTCCAAAGAAAGAAGGGATGCTTTGTCAAATCTGCGAAAAAAAGGAAACTTTATTGGAAATAGAACGAACACAAAACTTAGACCAGTGAAAAGACTTCAAGCTACTGTCCAAAACCGGACCAACGATTTTCTTCCTTGTAAACACTGTTTTGGTTTTTATAAAAAGAAATGTTTATACAGACATACAAAACGTTGTCTGTCAAATCCAGATCTTGGGACTAAAGGTAAACGCCAAACCTCTCAAAGTGATGGCCAGACAACACTACTTTTGAATTCACTGTTTAAATATGATAACTTGCTAAAAACTGAACTTTTTCCAAGAATGCGAGCTGATGAAATTACACTTATTGCCAAGAAAGATTCTTTAATATGCAGTTACGGTTACTCATACTTAAAAGGTCGAAGAAGCAAAGGAAATCTTGATGTGGTTAGACAAAACATGAGACGTTTGGCTAAACTGTTAAGGTTTGCTCAAAAAGAACATAATGACATCAAACAATTTATTGACGTCCTAAGACCATGTTATTTCCGTCTGATTATAGAAGCTGTAAATGAAATGGCTTGCTACAATTCCGAAACAGAAAAGTATGAATCACCGACATTAGCAATGAACTTTGGAACGCTTATAAAGAAGTGTTGCGACTTGGCTTTTATTCATCTACTACAAGTAAACAATACGCAGGATCGACGGGAGGAATTAAATACGCTAAAAACATTAATTGAGTCACAGTGGGCAAATGAGGTTTCTGCACAAGCCGCAACAAACCTAAATGAAAACAAATGGAACAAGGAAGAACTGCTCCCTCTTACATCTGATTTAAAACAGCTAAATGAATTCTTACATAAAACTGCAGAGGAAGCCTACGAAGAATTAAAAATAGATGAAACCGATAGAAAAGCCTATAATTCATTAAAAGAAATAGTATATACTCAAATTATACTTCTTAATAGACGCCGGCCTGCAGAAGTTGCGCAACTAAAAGTGCAGACATATAAATCGATCAACTTGGATGCACAACAGGAAAATGAATTCCAAAATTGTTTGACAGAAACTGAAAAAATACTTCTAAACACATATAGTCGTATTGTAATTCGTGGAAAACGAGGACGCGGGGTACCAGTGCTCTTATCTCCGGATATGAGAAAATATTTTGATATCTTACTAAAGGTTCGGGACAATTTTGCCATTGACAATGATTATGTATTTCACACCGGAGGGAAAGGCTGTATTGAGGGTACAAAGATTTTACATAAATACGCTAAGAAAGGTGGCATAAAAAGGGACAACACCATAACCGCAACACGACTTCGAAAACATTTGGCAACTATAACCCAACTATTACAGTTTTCAAATAATGACTTAGAACAGCTTGCAAAATTTATGGGTCATACATTAAAGACCCATGTCGACGTATATAGAATGACAGACAATATATATCAGACAGCAAAAGTCTCAAAGGTATTACTTCTTATGAACGAGGGAGGAGCAGAGAACTTCAAAGGCCAGCAATTAGATGATATCAATATAGACCTTAACCCTGTATCTGAAGAAGTAGACACTTTTGAAGAGATGATATTTGATGAAGATCATGAAATAAACGAAAGTACTATGGCAGCTCAACTACAAAATCCAACTTCAACTACTGCTGTTATTGGGTCTGATGCTGAGAACCGTTTGAATACTAAAACTTTCTTACAAACAGACACACATAAAAAGAAAATAAAGACTAAAACAGAAATTGGTCCAAGGGGTAGCTGGACAATGAAAGAGAAACAAAGTATAGCAAAATATTTCGCGGAGCATATTAAAAAGAAAAAATCTCCGAAACAATATGAAGTTAACAAATTTCAAGAGTTATATTCTGAACGGTTTGGAGACAGAAAATGGACCTCTGTGAAGGCAGTTGTATATAACATTTATACTGGCAAGTTGAAAATTAATTAATCTGTCTGAACCCAAATTAAAGACATTCTTGGTGATTTTGATTGGAATCTTTTTATTGTTTTCGTTCAAGAATTTTTATTTGTTTATAAGTGTTTTATAAGGTGACATAAGTGTTTTGTTGTTTCTCTGAATAAAATAAAGTTTAATTTATAGTTTTTGTATTTTGTTTTATTTTTGTTAATAACAACTACAAAACATATTAACTTTATTTGAGGAAAACTCTTGACTTTAACAAACAGGGTTGTCATCAGTGACACATTCCAAACGGAAAAACGGTTCATTTATGATCACATGATATTAAATCGTACAATCAAAGCAAAAAAATTAGCACGTGAATCGTTACTATAAGTAGCTGTTGCAAAACACGTTTTTTTTTTTTAAGAAACTCGTAGATTTTCTCCGTTACTCTCAAAATGTTACCTAGCTGAAAATATTTACCATCGATACCTGAAATATATTTTTTTTAAATAATATTAACAAATAAATCACTGTACTTGACGCACCGGAAGTCTGAGCTAATAATCCTCCGATAATGGTTTCAGGTCTGAGTCGCGTATATTACTATACAATGTCTTAAGTAGGTATGTGAATGTGTTTCATACTAAATATAAAATCGATGCTCAGTTTTCAGTTGTTTTAAAACTTTGTCGGTGAACGGCGCAGAAATTATTTTACGTCAGGAAACTAGAATAGTAACCATTTATGATGATCAAGAACACAGCAGGAATGTTAATAGATCATTATGAGATTGCACAACTGGTGTAATCCCACAGTAATCCTGTGAAGTACCGATGTGTTTATAATACACACAAATATACTAGACATTGGAAATAGTAGGAAGGACATAGCAAGGGAGCTCTCAGTTGATGAATAGCCGTGATCGTGTCAATTAATAAATGTTCTTAGTATTATTCTTCGTGGTCATTATTGTAATTATATAATTATTATTATTGAACTAAATAAATATTATTCCTAATATTAATTCGTGGCTTGTATGAATTAAATAGCTAAATATAATCCAAATATTTGACAGCGGTGAGTTTTTCATAAAAGTGCCCTTTTGCTGGTGAAAGCTAGTGCGGTGGTGAGAAAGTTTTTTTTCTTTAATTTTATACCAGCAAAGTTTAAAACTTGAATGAGCGAGAATCGAACATGGAGGAGGGGTCAAATCGAAGGCTCAAACATCGTCGGGGAAAGTCAGCAAAATTAAACATTGATACATAAACTGATAACCATGATAAATGTAACCATGATATCCAAATAACCATAATAAACATAATAAACAATATCGCCTAATCCTATATTTTCGGCTCCGTGCGGTTTTTTTTTAAAGTGACCTTTCTGACAACTTTAAACTTTAGTGATCAGAACATGCCATGGTAAATATTTACATCTGCGTGTCCCAACTTCCATCAATTTTTTCGGGACAGTGAAGCGAAATAGGGGTGTGGGTGGGTAAGAAGCTAAAAACTATTGCAAACTAAAATTAAGGTCACAACTAAGTCATCTTTGAGACTACGGTCGCATTGCTATTTTTTTTTCACTTTCAGGGCAAAGAAAATCTTCGAAATTAACAGTAGCACTTAACAGATTATTATTTTAATATTTGCATTTATTTTGCATTTGCATTCCAAAAAGCATGACATCAGTTCCTATAGTCTGGATAGGATAGGAGAAAACTTATATCTGGTAAAATCCCTCTCTGTGCACTTCGAAGTATTTGTCGTCAAGTTGTTACTTCCGAGACCCGGCGTATTTAGTCGGCGATTTGTGCCAGGCCAGGACCTCGCTCTCATAATCGATTTTTAGTGCCATTTTTTTTGGCTAACCATGCAAAGCAAATGAATACCTTCCTGATATTACAATAGGTACGTCCTCCACCCCTATACAGGCTGTCCCAATATTCCATGGACATGGAGCAACCACAGATTACTGAGGTAAAAAAAGTCGCTCGGACCAAACTTATCTCTATACCAAAGTGCTTCGTTTGTCCGTTAGAGGGCTTCAAATTCTTTTGAAAATTTTAGTTTTTTTGAAATAGCTCAAAGTCGGCTGATTCCAATTCGATGAAATTTGGTAGGTAATTTTCTTATTAAAAGTACTAACTTCTGATGTACATGATAATTTGACGGAAACCCGGGAAGGGGTGAAACTACCCCTACCCTCCATTAAAATCGATCGTAATTGTTCATAGGGTAGCAGGAACGCTGTCCATGTTTTTTGTTTGAAAGATACATCATTTTAGCCCATTTTTGGTCTGCTACAAAAATCTGTATCTTTCCGAGGTGCTATGTGATAAAATAAATTAGTCGATGACACCTAACCAAATTTTTATTTCATTCTTTTAATTTGAAATCAAATTTTCAATTGTCAGGTGATTATTTGATCTAATCTCATAAAAGATGTTTAGTATGGTTCGGTTTTTTTTTTCAGGTGTTTGCAAACGGTTTTTTTTCAAACGCAGTAAACAGTTTGCAAAACGACGAGGTTCCAAGAAAAGTTAAAATAATTTTTTTGCGCAGGATGGAACTTTCTAGGGTCCAAACCGACGCCCACATCGAGCATCTTTTATGAGATTAGATAAAATAATCACCTGACTATTGAAAATTTGATTTCAAATTAAAAGAATGAAATAAAATTTTGGTTAGGTATCATCGACTAATTTATTTTATCACATAGCACCTCGGAAAGATACAGATTTTTGTAGGAAACCAAAAATGGGCTAAAACGATGTATCTTTCAAACAAAAAAACATGAACAGCGTTCCTGCTACCCTATGAACAATTACGATCGATTTTAATGGAGGGTAGGGGTAGCTTCACCCCTTCCCGGGTTTCCGTCAAATTATCATGTACATCAGAAATTAGTACTTTTAATAAGAAACTTACCTACCAAATTTCATCGAATTGGAATCAGCCGACTTTGAGCTATTTCAAAAAAACTAAAATTTTCAAAAGACTTTGAAGCCCTCTCACGGACAAACGAAGCACTTTGGTATAGAGATAAGTTTGGTCCGAGCGACTTTTTTTGCCTCAGTAATCTGTGGTTGCTCCATGTCCATGGAATATTGGGACACCCTGTATAGGTAAGTGCCATAGTGAAACTGTAGGAAACGCAGATGTAAATAATGACACATGCCATAAATAAAATGGGAGTCTTTTCAAGCACGCCACGAAAATTGTTAAACGAGAGACCGAAGGTCGAGATTGACAATCATCAAAGAGCTCAAACACTACCTTTGGAACGTGTGTCACACAAGATTTTTTATTAAATTGCGTAGAAACAATTTATGAATCCAAAGTCGTCAAGAAACCTAAATTTATGAACTTTTGGTAATAATTTTATATTGTCAAAGTGACCGTCAAAAGATGAACAAGTGCGTCAAGAATACCAACGACAATCAAAATTGCAACTTCATGAAACGATTTAACAAAAAAAAATTGTTGGTTGCGTTCCAAGACCAGGTGTAAGTGAACTTTTTTATCTGAAGTGGTCATTTGCACAACTACAAACTACAAAATAAAATTTAAAAGTAACACAAAAAATGTAATAATTGTGACATTTATAAATGACGTTTAAACCATGAGTTCATAATCTAGCGTCGCTAGGTATGCCTCCATTTTCATAATTTTGATTGTTATGACGAATTTTGATATTGTTGTGTAACGCACAGACCCCGGGTCTCAGGATCTGTAGCGAAAAGCCACCTTGTGATCGTCTAGTTTTCCGAGTTTCTCCTAATAGGACCGCTGTGTTTTCCTACGTTGTGTTTACCTAGTTTTTACCGTAGTCACCCCTGCTCTTTGATTGAGGTATGCCAGGATTACTATGACCGAAACGGATGCGCAAAGAACCTACTGGGATTTTTCTTTTGTCGGAAAAGCGGGGAATTTAACTGGGACTCGTTGTTAACTGTTGGCTTTCTATCAGAGGTTTTAAAAGCGAGTGATGAGCGAGAGAATTCGTTTGCAAGGGTGTAAAATAGTGAATGGCGAGATGGGCTGTGTTTTTGCATAGAGAGTACAAAAGAAAATGGAAAGCGAAGAGGGATCCCTTTCATCCATCTTTCAAACTATAATCCATTTCGGATTCCACTCTTTTGCACACCTGTGCTTTCTTTTTGGTTTTTGTTTCGTTTACAGACTACCCGGTATATGCGGGAATGTCTTATTATTTCGTTTCGCTTTTGTTTCGGTTACAGACTATCCGGTATATGCGGAAATGTCTGTGTGTTTACCTATTCAACGATTTTCCTTGCCTAATTTCCTTTTTCTAGTTTCTTAATTTCATTTCAAGCATCTGCTTGAATTAATTAAAGAAGACAACCATTTGGTTTTCAGACGATCCGGGATATTGCGGAAATGTCTGACTCATTACCTATTCGACGATTTTCTTTGCCTATTTTCCTTTTTCTATTTTCTTTGATCTCACTTCAAGCAACTGCTTGAATTAATTAAAGAAGACAACCACTTTGGGTTTCAGACGATCCGGGATAATGCGGAAATGTCTGAATGATTTACCTATTCGATGATTATTGAATTCTCATTTTGTATTTTAATGAGCTCTACTCGTTGACTCGCTCTTCCTTTCGTTTGGGACTTTTTATGAGCGTTTATTGTTGTGGGCTTTAACCTGATACACAGGCACACTCCATCCTACTTTTATGATCGCTTGTTGGTTGAGACTCTAACTTGGCTTGGATGTCGAGAGCAGTGTTGCCATGTTTGTTTGATTTGCTACCTCCTCTTTAAACATTATACGAATTTCTATCCAATTTGCTTTTCTCTTGAAAGCGGTTTTCCTGAATTAACGTCATACTCATGATAGTTGTTTCAACTCATTTTGTTTATTTGTTGTGTTGTCGTTTTGCCTCTTTGGGCTACCTTTATTTGGCCACTTTTGGACCGTCAATACCTATTTGCCCTGCGGCTACCTTTTTGTTCTACCTGGCCTCGTAAGGCGATGAGTCAATATACCTTATCATTTCGAATACGACGTTCTCTGCGATTCGCAGTTTTGTTTTGCTATTTTAAATGTGATGACCAACTGACCAAACTAGGCCGCTATTCTATAATTATTCCTCAGGGTTCCCGTGGGCTTGCCTGGGTAATAATTGAATGCTGGAATTTTTATGAATACCTATATTGGAGCCGGTGGGTTCTATAATCGAGACCAACCATCGATTTCACCGTGGTCCAGGTTTTTACCCCTAACACCTGTTAGAAAGCAGATAACTCAGTCCAGACTGGCAATAACATTTTATAGCAATTTTCTGCGGAGTTTGTTTTTAAATTTTGAATGGAGTTGACATTCGTATGATGTGCTAAAGGAGTTTTGGTTTTGATTGATTTTGAATGGCTTTTCACATACTCGAGACTAATTTGTTTTTGGTTGCTTTGAATTCCTATTTGTTGATTTGCCTATACCTACAACTGCGGGTGCTTTTTACCCCGTTGCGTTCTAACGATTTTCACTTTCCGGTACAACGGAGGTCTTCACCTGGACATCGAGGTGAATGCCTCCCCCGGGTTTTAATTGATTACCTACTTTAACTCCTAATTGGGGTTGTAATGGAATTGTATTTCCTGATAATGTTTGCGAAATAGTCGATGCTACATCTGACAACGCCGCCCTGCTCTATCCGGACCTGTGCCAACCGGGGGTGCTCTGCTATGTGATCTTTATTTATGGTGTCATATAATGGCAAGAAATTCCTTTCACTTTCTAAATCGCATTTAAAGGGACTGCTTCCTGCCTAACCATCTGCGCTGTTTAAAAACTCGGACTCTTCGAAGAATAGGATGATTGAATCATGGGCCGTTTTGTTTACAGATTATTAATTTCTGATCTGGGTCTATTTTCGCTCCTAGCTCTATCTCGATTTCCTTTACGTGAATATGTATTTATTTGATTTGTCGAAATATTTCTTCTCTGCCGGGTTCGTTTTGTTTATAGACGTGATTGCGTAGGCACCTACGGGGGTGCCGCCTGATACCTAGTTAATTATTGTGTCTGATTTAAAATGGGACCTGCACTCGTGAATTTGGCGAATCTGTTTAATTATTTATTGACGTGGATTTTGTTTCGAAGAGAGATCTTCCCTAACTATTTTCTCAATGGATTTTCCCTAATTTGTGAAGGAAATTCCTTCGGAATATGCGCTTTGCCATCTACTAGTGAATTGGTTCGAAGAGAATTTGCCAACTGCGAATATTGAGTTCGAGATGCGAATGAAGTATGTTTCACTGGGATTTCCCGGGATAGGTAAAGGAAACTCGACCGGAGTCCACTAAATGCCATCTCTAGTCGAGTTTTATTAGAATTGTGATTAGAAATTGTCGTGAAACGATTGTTCTACCCTTTTCGGGTTTTCAACTGGAATTTTTCCAAGGTAGATAAAGGAAATTCGACCGGAGTCCACTAAATGCCATCTCTAGTCGAATTTTCGGGTATAGATAAGGATTAGGTATCCCGGAGTCCACAATATGCCATCTCTGGGTACCGTATAAAGGGTTAGGAAGTCAAAATTGATCTGAGAGCGAGTTGCTGGAAGACGTCTGCTTTTATAGAAGCAGTCGCCCGCTTTCTAAACACCGCGCAATAATGAACCTTATCGACACTGCTCTCATTCTGTGATTTAGTCCTTAATCGTATCTCAATTGTCTTGAGATTTGGCGAGTTGACCTCGCGGCTACCTCACTAATTTGTCCGAAACCTGCACTATCTAAATTTTCCTTCAAATCGGTCAACGCGTTTAGGTACTTTTCATTGTGTCGACTTACTAATTATTCTCCTGCTTATACTTCATAGCGTCTTTTCACCTACTTGTTGTCTATGTAGCGTAATGAACTTTCGGCGGCTGTCATATCTTAATTCTCCCTATCAATACGTGTAAATTTCATTATCGTGGGCAGGATACCTAATGAGTTTCTATTGTGTATGCGAGGTGTTATTGTTTACTTTACAAAACTTTCCACCCGGTCGGTGGTCGGTATCTCGTTCACGCAGCTAGGGAATGTCCTTCCAATACCCTGCGGCAATATTCGGTGCTGGTGCGTTGCTACCCTAGCTCGGTCGTTTTAGAAGCTGGCTTTTTACCAGAGCGAGAACATTTCTGTTTATGAATATTTAATGCGCAGGCAGGAATTGTTTCTATTGATGCAATGGCGCGTAGCTGTATTTAATTTCCTAACATAATTTTTGCACTGTTTGCCTTTTTCGATTTTGGGCTGATTTAATGAGGCGAAGGAAATAATTTCCTTATAATCCTACCTAGGTGCGATCCATTTCACCGCCCCCTCGTCTTCAGGCTATCAGAGGGTACCCTGATAGACGGAAGACGCCCCCTAACTCTCCTACTTGGTTTTCGTGTTTTTGGTTTTGGGTTTTCCTTCTCGGCCAATTTATTCCCGCGTATTAGCCCTCAATCCTGGTCACGGCACCAATGTAACGCACAGACCCCGGGTCTCAGGATCTGTAGCGAAAAGCCACCTTGTGATCGTCTAGTTTTCCGAGTTTCTCCTAATAGGACCGCTGTGTTTTCCTACGTTGTGTTTACCTAGTTTTTACCGTAGTCACCCCTGCTCTTTGATTGAGGTATGCCAGGATTACTATGACCGAAACGGATGCGCAAAGAACCTACTGGGATTTTTCTTTTGTCGGAAAAGCGGGGAATTTAACTGGGACTCGTTGTTAACTGTTGGCTTTCTATCAGAGGTTTTAAAAGCGAGTGATGAGCGAGAGAATTCGTTTGCAAGGGTGTAAAATAGTGAATGGCGAGATGGGCTGTGTTTTTGCATAGAGAGTACAAAAGAAAATGGAAAGCGAAGAGGGATCCCTTTCATCCATCTTTCAAACTATAATCCATTTCGGATTCCACTCTTTTGCACACCTGTGCTTTCTTTTTGGTTTTTGTTTCGTTTACAGACTACCCGGTATATGCGGGAATGTCTTATTATTTCGTTTCGCTTTTGTTTCGGTTACAGACTATCCGGTATATGCGGAAATGTCTGTGTGTTTACCTATTCAACGATTTTCCTTGCCTAATTTCCTTTTTCTAGTTTCTTAATTTCATTTCAAGCATCTGCTTGAATTAATTAAAGAAGACAACCATTTGGTTTTCAGACGATCCGGGATATTGCGGAAATGTCTGACTCATTACCTATTCGACGATTTTCTTTGCCTATTTTCCTTTTTCTATTTTCTTTGATCTCACTTCAAGCAACTGCTTGAATTAATTAAAGAAGACAACCACTTTGGGTTTCAGACGATCCGGGATAATGCGGAAATGTCTGAATGATTTACCTATTCGATGATTATTGAATTCTCATTTTGTATTTTAATGAGCTCTACTCGTTGACTCGCTCTTCCTTTCGTTTGGGACTTTTTATGAGCGTTTATTGTTGTGGGCTTTAACCTGATACACAGGCACACTCCATCCTACTTTTATGATCGCTTGTTGGTTGAGACTCTAACTTGGCTTGGATGTCGAGAGCAGTGTTGCCATGTTTGTTTGATTTGCTACCTCCTCTTTAAACATTATACGAATTTCTATCCAATTTGCTTTTCTCTTGAAAGCGGTTTTCCTGAATTAACGTCATACTCATGATAGTTGTTTCAACTCATTTTGTTTATTTGTTGTGTTGTCGTTTTGCCTCTTTGGGCTACCTTTATTTGGCCACTTTTGGACCGTCAATACCTATTTGCCCTGCGGCTACCTTTTTGTTCTACCTGGCCTCGTAAGGCGATGAGTCAATATACCTTATCATTTCGAATACGACGTTCTCTGCGATTCGCAGTTTTGTTTTGCTATTTTAAATGTGATGACCAACTGACCAAACTAGGCCGCTATTCTATAATTATTCCTCAGGGTTCCCGTGGGCTTGCCTGGGTAATAATTGAATGCTGGAATTTTTATGAATACCTATATTGGAGCCGGTGGGTTCTATAATCGAGACCAACCATCGATTTCACCGTGGTCCAGGTTTTTACCCCTAACACCTGTTAGAAAGCAGATAACTCAGTCCAGACTGGCAATAACATTTTATAGCAATTTTCTGCGGAGTTTGTTTTTAAATTTTGAATGGAGTTGACATTCGTATGATGTGCTAAAGGAGTTTTGGTTTTGATTGATTTTGAATGGCTTTTCACATACTCGAGACTAATTTGTTTTTGGTTGCTTTGAATTCCTATTTGTTGATTTGCCTATACCTACAACTGCGGGTGCTTTTTACCCCGTTGCGTTCTAACGATTTTCACTTTCCGGTACAACGGAGGTCTTCACCTGGACATCGAGGTGAATGCCTCCCCCGGGTTTTAATTGATTACCTACTTTAACTCCTAATTGGGGTTGTAATGGAATTGTATTTCCTGATAATGTTTGCGAAATAGTCGATGCTACATCTGACAACGCCGCCCTGCTCTATCCGGACCTGTGCCAACCGGGGGTGCTCTGCTATGTGATCTTTATTTATGGTGTCATATAATGGCAAGAAATTCCTTTCACTTTCTAAATCGCATTTAAAGGGACTGCTTCCTGCCTAACCATCTGCGCTGTTTAAAAACTCGGACTCTTCGAAGAATAGGATGATTGAATCATGGGCCGTTTTGTTTACAGATTATTAATTTCTGATCTGGGTCTATTTTCGCTCCTAGCTCTATCTCGATTTCCTTTACGTGAATATGTATTTATTTGATTTGTCGAAATATTTCTTCTCTGCCGGGTTCGTTTTGTTTATAGACGTGATTGCGTAGGCACCTACGGGGGTGCCGCCTGATACCTAGTTAATTATTGTGTCTGATTTAAAATGGGACCTGCACTCGTGAATTTGGCGAATCTGTTTAATTATTTATTGACGTGGATTTTGTTTCGAAGAGAGATCTTCCCTAACTATTTTCTCAATGGATTTTCCCTAATTTGTGAAGGAAATTCCATCGGAATATGCGCTTTGCCATCTACTAGTGAATTGGTTCGAAGAGAATTTGCCAACTGCGAATATTGAGTTCGAGATGCGAATGAAGTATGTTTCACTGGGATTTCCCGGGATAGGTAAAGGAAACTCGACCGGAGTCCACTAAATGCCATCTCTAGTCGAGTTTTATTAGAATTGTGATTAGAAATTGTCGTGAAACGATTGTTCTACCCTTTTCGGGTTTTCAACTGGAATTTTTCCAAGGTAGATAAAGGAAATTCGACCGGAGTCCACTAAATGCCATCTCTAGTCGAATTTTCGGGTATAGATAAGGATTAGGTATCCCGGAGTCCACAATATGCCATCTCTGGGTACCGTATAAAGGGTTAGGAAGTCAAAATTGATCTGAGAGCGAGTTGCTGGAAGACGTCTGCTTTTATAGAAGCAGTCGCCCGCTTTCTAAACACCGCGCAATAATGAACCTTATCGACACTGCTCTCATTCTGTGATTTAGTCCTTAATCGTATCTCAATTGTCTTGAGATTTGGCGAGTTGACCTCGCGGCTACCTCACTAATTTGTCCGAAACCTGCACTATCTAAATTTTCCTTCAAATCGGTCAACGCGTTTAGGTACTTTTCATTGTGTCGACTTACTAATTATTCTCCTGCTTATACTTCATAGCGTCTTTTCACCTACTTGTTGTCTATGTAGCGTAATGAACTTTCGGCGGCTGTCATATCTTAATTCTCCCTATCAATACGTGTAAATTTCATTATCGTGGGCAGGATACCTAATGAGTTTCTATTGTGTATGCGAGGTGTTATTGTTTACTTTACAAAACTTTCCACCCGGTCGGTGGTCGGTATCTCGTTCACGCAGCTAGGGAATGTCCTTCCAATACCCTGCGGCAATATTCGGTGCTGGTGCGTTGCTACCCTAGCTCGGTCGTTTTAGAAGCTGGCTTTTTACCAGAGCGAGAACATTTCTGTTTATGAATATTTAATGCGCAGGCAGGAATTGTTTCTATTGATGCAATGGCGCGTAGCTGTATTTAATTTCCTAACATAATTTTTGCACTGTTTGCCTTTTTCGATTTTGGGCTGATTTAATGAGGCGAAGGAAATAATTTCCTTATAATCCTACCTAGGTGCGATCCATTTCAGTTGCGACCCCCTGTGGAAAGTGACCTGCTGCGGTAAGTGGTTTTTCTGTCCTTAATTGGAGTCTTAATGTCTGTCTTTTTTTTTAAATATGTATTTTAAACAATATGCATGGTTTACTTTCGATTACAATCGACTTTTAACAATAAAATGTCAACTTACCAAGATGGTAGTGAGAGTTGTAATATGTAGTGTATATTAATAAGATCTTTTCAACTCCCGCAATCGATATAGAGCAAGTCTTTTTAGGACCCGTTATCCACCACTACTTCACGCAATTTTTATTATTGGGGTAGATTTTGAAATCATAAATTATTGTTCAATATTTGAATTGAGATATCTAAATATCTATAACTACGTTTCGCCGGTTATGTTGATGCTTCCCGTGGTAACTTTAAAAACATGCGCGTGTTTTAATATTGGATTTAAACACACGATTATAATAGGATACCAATAATAAAAATATACAGTGCCCGCCAAAAATTTCGCACCATATGAGATAATTTTTTGTTTTCCATTTTTTTTTTTTATCATAAGTTAGTGCTTTCAGATTAAATTTGAGAACACTAGATCTATGGTGTAAATTTAATATTTATATAAAATGGCGTATTTCTAAACTTCAAAATCACAAAAACATAATATTTCGAAACTGTAATAATTTTGTAAATTATTATTAACTAATCTTGATTCTAACAATTACTGAACCGGATTAATAAAAGTCGATATATATAAATACGCATTTCCTTTATTAAGGTACAGTAGTAGAATGACAAAATTTTAGCTGCCGGTCTAATCATTCATAAATTGATAAAGTGAACGCAATGCGCGCAAGCCTTGGCGTGAAATACAAATTTTAACATTTAAATAAAATATATTACATATCCTCCCCCTTAAATATGGAAACCCTTAATGTACCCAAATCAAAAAAACTTATGTAACATCTGCAGATACATCATAAAAAAAATACTTAACATTTAACTTAACCTGATACTTAAGTGGGTACTTTCACAAAAAAATTAAATTAAATTTATCAACTAATTATACTGTAATCTATCAACAGGCTTAACATTTCTCTTAGGTCTAGCATCTAATAGATTTCCAGAATGTTCCCTATTTATATCTATATTTACATCTGTCTGATTATCATTACTATTTACAACATTTTCACTGTTTTCAAGAATGTCAGTGATTAGTTCTGTATTCTCTGTGATAGCCACTTGAGAAGAAACTGGAATAGACATTTCTTTAGATAAATTATTTGAACAAGAAGAAATACTGAAGTCACTTCTATATTTTTTTATTTGATTGGCATGTCTCTTCCACTTTCTGCCCAATTCTGACACTTCTACAATATATGTACAGCTTCCTATCTTCTTAATAATTACAGCTTTAATAAAAACAGGTTTTTGGACAATTCTATAATCTTTAACTAGTACAATCTCTCCTACGCTAAATTCGACTTTCTTTTTACCCCTGTAATGTGTTTTTTGATTATTTTGTGCTTTATGTACATTTTCGATCACAGTAGCATTACAGTTTGGTAAAATCAAATCGAACTTTGTTCGTAGACTACGACCAAACATAAGGTACGAAGGACTAATACCAGTAGTGCAGTGGGGAGTATTTCGGTAGTCAATTAAGAATCTATTTAAAATTAAATTAGTACTAAGGTTAGACTTGTCTAAGAGAGCTTTCTTTAGAGCATTTTTAACTGTTTTTACTCCATTTTCAGCTAAACCATTAGAACTAGGATTATACGGGGGACTAGTTATATGTTTAATATTATTATTTCTCAGAAACTGTTGAAAATCTGCGGAAAGGAATGTAGTGGCATTGTCAGAGACAAGGGTGCAACATAAGCCAAATCGTGCAAACAACCCTCGAAGGATATTAATAGTAGCTACTGAAGTAATCGAATGCATTTCAAAAACCTCTAGCCATTTCGAATGAGCGTCAACTACCACCAAAAACATTTTTCCATTCAATGGGCCCAAGAAATCTACATGCAAACGTGACCAAACTTCCTTTGGCCACTCCCAGCAGTGAAGTTCAGTTTTGGTTGGATTTTCGCCATACAAACTGCAAGCCTTACAACTTTTTACAATTTTTTCTATATCGCTACCAATAGCAGGCCACCAAAAATAGGATCGCGCTAGAGCTTTCATCTTGGATACACCCATATGAGACGAATGTAATTCTTCAAGAACCCTTGGTCTTAATTTAGTGGGAATTAGTAGTTTGTGATTCCACATAACACAATCATTATGTATAAATAACTCATCTTTTTTTGAAAAATATTTTCTTACGTCTAGATCCATCTTTTTTTGTGAATTAGGCCAACCTTTTAGAATAAATCCCTTTATTTTATTTAATTCGTTATCGACTATAGTTTCCTTTAAAACATTATCAAATTTTACGTTAATTGCCGATTCGTTACTAAAAAAATAACAGTAATCTACACTTACATCGTCTGTGTCATAAAAGTCTGATTTATCTACATCAACTAAATCCAAAGGCATTCTAGACAAGCTATCGGCTTTATTTCTATTTGATTGTATATATTCAATTTCATAAGTATAACCACTTAAAATTATTGCCCAACGACGAAGTCTATTTGCAGAAAATTTAGGAATTTCCCTTTTTTCCCCAAAAATAGCTAAAAGAGGTAGATGATCCGTCACTAATTTAAATTTTTGTGCATATAAGTATTGATTAAATTTTGTTACACCGTAAATAATTGCTAAGCCCTCTTTTTCTATCTGTGAATAAGATTTTTCATGAGAATTTAAGGAACGAGAAGCATAGGCGATAGGTTTTTCGATTCCTGAAGGAAAAACATGACTTAAAACAGATCCAATGCCTTTTTCTGATGCGTCGACTGTTAATTTAATTGGGAGCTTTGGATTGAAATGAACCAAAACTTCCGCCGACTGTAAAATATTTTTAATTTTCCTGAATGACCTTTCGCAATCTTCTGTCCATTGCCATTTGACATCCCTTTTTAAAAGGTTATATAAAGGCTGCAAAACGGTGGATAAATTTTTTACAAATTTTGCATAATAAATAACCATTCCTATGAATGATTTCAGCTCTGATATATTTTTAGGTGTAGGGGCTTTTTCTATGGCAACTGTCTTGGATTTAGAGACGTGAAGACCGTCTTTATCAATAAAATGCCCTAAATATTCAATTCTTTTTTTAAAGAAATCACATTTTTCTCTACAAACTTTTAAACCACATTCTTTCAAAATTTTAAGTACCAACTTTAATAATTTTACATGCTGATTTATACTTTTGGAAAATATTAAAATGTCGTCTAAAAATACCACTACTCCTTTAATACCACAAAAAATTGTTTCCATGATTTTTTGAAATTTGGAGGGCGCACAAGCGACTCCAAAAGGCAGTCTATTATACCTGTATAATCCTTTGTGAGTGGAAATAGTTAACAGCTTCTTTGATTCTTCATCGAGACTAAGCTGCAGAAAGGCCTGAGACAAGTCCATCTTAGAGAAAAATTCAGCACCCTCTACTTCATTGAATAATTCATCAACCCTGGGTAGTGGATGCTTATCTACTTCTATCTCCGAATTTATAGTGACCTTGAAATCTCCACAAATCCTGACTTCCCCATTCTTTTTGAAGATTGGCACTATTGGTGCTGCCCATTCGCTGTAGTCTACTGGAGTAATGATACCTAAAAGTTCCAAACGCTTAAGTTCATCTTCAACTGATTTTTTTATAGCAAAGGGTATGGGTCTGGGCTTATAAAATTTTGGCGTTACGTTTTTGTTCTTTAATTTAATTGAAACAAGACCTTTTGTAAATTTGCCTAGACTCGGCGAAAACACAGACTCATACTCTTTGAAAATTTCATTTAATTGTTGTGTCGTTTGAATTTCCGTATTTACATAATTTATATTTTCTAATTTAATATTATATAATTTTAAGAAATCCCTACCTAAAATTGGCGGTCCTCCATTTCGGAAAACATAAAATTCATGAATAAGAGACTTTTTTCGATAAGAAACAGGTAATTTTAGCATACCTAAAGCCTCTGATTTCGTATTATCGTAAAAGTAAAACGATTTATTTGAATTGATTAATCTGAACATAAAAAAATAATCTTTATACATTTTCTCTGAAATCGCTGAGATCCCTGAACCTGTATCAATTTGACAATTTAATTCCATCTTATCAATTTTTAAAACAATACTGAAGGGATTATTTATTGGTTTTACTTCTTGTTTTACCATAAATAATGACAAATCAGTAGATTTGCTTGAATTGTTTTGTACAGCACTCAACTTATTACTTGAAATATTGGAAATATCTAAATTATCTGAAACTTCTTCGGAAATTATGAAATTATTCCTACTTTTATTTTTTTGAACATAACTATTTTTATTATAGGTTTTATTATCTGTTTTTTTATTTTTAAAACAGACAGAAGCCAGATGGCCAGATCGTTTACAAAAATTACAAATAGCATTTTTAAAGAAACACTTATCTGTTTTGTGGTTGTTCCTCCCACACACGCTGCAAGTTTGGTCTGCTCCTCCCGTTTGTCTTGACTTGGGGAATCCCGCGTTACCCTCTCGATGTCTTACAAATGGGTTGCTTCTCCGTAGATGATGTATTCTTTCTTCCTTCACGGTGACGTCATGCAGTTCCTTGGCAGCCATTTTGCTACTTGCTAAAGATACCATCTGTTCGAATTTTGTGGAAATTTTCTCCTCCATCAAGCGGTCCAAGACTGGTCCTGGCTCGAAACCAAACACAAATTTATCCCGAAGACAGGTGTCCAGCTCTGTTGAAAATTCGCAGTTCACCGCTAAGCTACGTACGCGGGCTGCCCATTCCTTTGCCGTCTCGTGGACCTCCTTCTTTGCCATGTAGAATTTATACCTTGAAGCGAATGCACATTTTTGTGGAGCAAAATGCTCGTCAAAAGTTGCCACCAGGTCGTTATAAGATTTATTTTCAGGATCGATCGGACTGCATAAATCGTAAATTAATTTATACGATGCTTCATCTAATATATTTAAAAGAATTGCACGTTGCTTTCCCGTATCAGTTATATCATTAGCCGTGAAATAGTTTTTCAACTTGTTTTTGAAGAGCGTCCAGTCACTATTACCCAAAGAAAATTCTTTAAGATGTCCGATTCCGATAACTGAATTTGGCATTTTCTTCTTTCACCAATAAACTTCACTCGAGTATTAATTAATAAACTTTTATTTAATTATCCGTTATTATCGTAAAATTGGGATATTTCCTATTCTGAAGTTTTATCCTCGTCGCCACTGTAATAATTTTGTAAATTATTATTAACTAATCTTGATTCTAACAATTACTGAACCGGATTAATAAAAGTCGATATATATAAATACGCATTTCCTTTATTAAGGTACAGTAGTAGAATGACAAAATTTTAGCTGCCGGTCTAATCATTCATAAATTGATAAAGTGAACGCAATGCGCGCAAGCCTTGGCGTGAAATACAAATTTTAACATTTAAATAAAATATATTACAGAAACCTAAACATGTTCTTCGGGAAATTTGGACAAAATTCGTTAGATATTTACCCTGCTGAAAGAAACTAAATTTTGGTCATTATTTAGATCCGGGTATACTACAGTTTTACTATGGCACCAAATACGGGTGGAGGACGTACCTATAGTAACATCAGGAAGGTATTCATTTCCTTTGCAAATGCACGATTAGTAAAAATAAACCGGTACTAAAAATCTGTCTACGGAGTCCGGTCCTGGGTAGCTAACAGTGTTGACTGTTGAATTCGTCAAGGCCAACCGCGTCGTAGCGAGAGCGACTCGCCTCGCCGGCCACGGTACAGTCCAAAATAATAATGCAAAATAATGAAAATGCAAAAAAATAATAATCGTGCTACTGTTAGTTTCTAATATCTTCCTTGCCCTGAAAGTGACAAAAATAGCAAAGCGACCTTAGTGTCAAAGGGGCCTTAGTTGTGACCTTAATATCAGTTTGCAATAGCTGATTTTAGCTTCTTACACACTCAGCACCCCTATTTCGCTCCTCGGTCCCGAAAAAATTGATGGAACTTAGAATACGCGGATCTAGATATTTACCTAATTTTTTTATACAGGTGGCCAAAAAGTGGTAATTTTTTTAAATTTCAGCTTTTTACTATTTTTTCTCAGTGCAGTTTTGAATCTTGAATATTTTAGACAAAAGATGAATGACATGTTGTCAGACAACATGCCATCCATTAATGTTGTGCTGTGAGCAGAGGCGGAAATTGTAGACACGTGTTTCGTCCTGTTTGGGACTCTTCAGTACAATGTATCTACCAACACACAGCACAGTTTAGATCACGGATCCCGTGAGCAGAATGCAATGAAATAAAAATAAAATAAAAGGCACGGTGGGTTCGGCTTGCGTTGAGCAGAGGCGGAAATTGTAGACATGTTTCGTCCTGTTTGGACGCCTAGTAGGGGCTTTACCTACTTCATGCACACCGGGAGGCACTGCACTCATTTTTGGCATGCATTATGGCTGTCTGGGGTGTATCCTATGGCGCAAGCCGAACCCACCGTGCCTTTTATTTTATTTTTATTTCTTGAATATTTTGCCTATATTGTTATAGTTTTCAGTTTATAATAATTATTATAAAAATCAACATGAGTAATAGAAACTGATGTCAGCAGCGAAATTTTCGAGTTAAATAAAATTTCTGTCACATTTTTTTATGTTTTTAGTGCAAAGCGTATTCGACATGAAGAAAGCATCATACAAGTTCAAATTTATCAAGAAATATACTTACAAAAAATGAACATAAGTTTTTATTTAATTGAGCTACAAAAATGTATATTTTTTATTGAATTAAAATGAATACAAATGTTCTAGCTTATTAATTTTATTTGCAAAAAAGAGTTTATCAAATTAATGTGGAGTATTATTATTGTTACTTATTGTAAGGGCTAAATTAGCAGTAAGCACTTTTGTAACTTAACCAAATTTAAAATGTTAATTTATGCTGATTTGTTATTAAATATAAAATAAAATTGAACCTATTAAACTTAAGACAGTTTACTTATAAGACCAACAACAAACAAAAAATGTGACAGAAATTTTATTTAATTCGAGAATTTCGCTCCTTAGATGCTACTAGATACTACATGTATCTATTACTCATGTTGATATTTCTAATTATTATAAACAATATCAACTATTATAGGAGTCAAAATATTCTTAATGCAAAAAAACTTGTTTTAATGCAAAAAAATTGAAATTTCAAAAATTACCACTTTTTGGTCATCTATGAGAAAATAATTTCATTCATTAGGTACTGAAACTACATTCGGTGAATATCTAACGAATTTTGCCCAAATTTCCTGCAAACCACTTTGTTTTTAAAATATAAGTTTTTTGTGATTTTGAAGTTTAGAAAAACCCCATTTTCTGTGGGGTTAACTAAATATAACGCACCATGGATAAAGTGTGCTCAAATTTGATCTTTTTGAAAGTACAAACTAATGACCAAAAATTTTCAAAAAAATATGGAAAACAAAAAAAAAAATTCAACAATTCTTCAACAATAAATATTGATTACACAGGGTGACTAGTTGAGGATACGGAGCTGCCATATCTCGGTAACTATTGGCCCTGAGGCCTCAAAATAAAAATTCCCAAAACATGAATGAGCATGGGAAATTGAATGAAAATATTTTCAAGATTGGAAATGGAAAACGCATACCGCCTTCACTATTTTAACGGTGGCACTCTGTATATTGTTATATTTTTAAATTGATTGAGAAAAGAGAATAAACTAATGCAGGTGGTTTTTAGAATAATTTAAATTTAGATCGAGTAGTTTACGAGCTATAAACAAGTGAAATTTCGATATTCGAAATTTAAGGCAGTGTAGATCGATAAAGGCTCGAGATGTACGAAAACGGCTTACATGTTCCTATCTTAACTTTCCTTGTGTTTTCCTATTATACAGGCTGGCCATCGAAAAGGTAACAAGGTAACAAGAATTTGGAAAGTGAAGATGTGATTTGAAGATGTATGCAAAAAACGCCGAAACAGGTGGATTTTGTTATCAGGGGAGGGGGACATATTTTTGTCACAAATTTAACTACCCAAGTTCACCCCCTTGGCAGGGGTAGCTACCCCTTTGCTTATAGGGAACCGATATCGAGTGATACATTATTTGAAAGCAACTTGAATTCTCTTTACAACGATATCCAACATTTTGGGTGGCACATACAAGTGATTAAGGCGAGTTACGTTTTCGTTATAAAAAAATATACATAGTTAGGTATATGAATTAAAATGTTGTTTTTGTGTGTGAATTTTTTTCTCAATACCTTAATACCTATTTTATTTCATTAAAACCGTTGAAATTGAACGTTTAAAAAATAATTGTCTAGTACGTAATTAACTTAGGTACCTACTAGTGAAATAAAACCAAGTTAGTGTTTTAGTTAAATTTTTATTAATAAAGTTTTTTGCAAAAGCAAACGGAATTTCGCCATGATGTCTTACTTTTTCTTTCATTCTAATACAATATGTTAGGGAAGCTCGTCGATTTAATAACAGTCCCCCAGCCGGCCACTGATCGCGACCTCAACGAGTGCAAGCGAAATAGTTAACCTTGAATATCATAGTTCGATTAGGCAACACTGTTCTGGCTCAGGATTTACCGCTCGAATGCTGTCTTTGTATATTTTGGCTTAAGAATGTACTAAAATCCTAATGGTTCAGAAATGTATGGTATTTTTTGTATATTTTTACTTTGGTTTTTGAAAGTATTTTCGAATATATTTATGAAATTCGGACAAAATAGGAAAAACTGACCAAGTATTTGCGTTGATATTTCTTATAGATCTCATTTTTCTTGGTGGTTCAGGATTGTATGGATTGGGCAATGGCTCAGGTATGATAGAAGGACGTATATATATATATATATATATATATATATATATATATATAGATCTTTATATCCTTCCTGAGCCAGTCGAAATTTCATACCATCCTGAACCATGGCTTAAATAAGCAGTTGGAGCCCGTCTCTCGGCGTATATTTATTTGTCATTATTCGAATATCATATTTTTGAACATATACATCATGAAAAAAGAAATTTATTTTTTATTATTTTATACAAAAAAAACCGTACCATCCTGAACCATCATACTTGTGCTGAGCTGAACCACTGTATATATTTTAGATGGTTCATACAATTCTGAACCACGTCTTTTCTCACAACTGCCTATTCACTTTTTTTGTAAAACGCAGGTTCATGTCGCTCGAAAAACTACTTACCCCATTTTAAAAATTAAAAAAGGTAAATATTTACATCCACGTATCCTAAGCTTCATCAATTTTTTCGGGATCGAGGAGCGAAATAGGGATACTGGGTGGGTAAGAAGCTAAAAACTACTATTGCAAACTAATATATTAAGGTCACAACTAAGGCCTCTTTGACTATATTTCTATTTTTTTCTTCATTTTCAGGGCAAGGAATATCTTCGAGATTAACAGTAGCACGATTATTATTTTGAATTTTGCATTTATTTTTCATTTGAATTCCAAAAAGCGTGACATTAATCCCTGTATTCTGGATGCGATATGAGAAAGCGGATATAATGCAGGTCCTGCTCCGTAGGCTTCGAAGCAGTTCGCATTGTCGTCAAGTTGTTACTTCCGAGACTCGGCGTATAGTTATTCGCAATTCTCGCCATGACCGTACTCTGAAAACCTATTTTTAGTGCCGTTTTTTTTTTGGCTAACCATGCATTTGCAAAGCAAATGAATACCTTCCTGGTGTTACTATAGATATATTCTCCACCCCTAAAATAGATATAAATAAAGGAGCACAAACCATCGAGTTTGGAACTTAATTAGCACATAATAAGCAGATAATTCTGATGCAGTTCATTTTTAATATTCCCGGAGTGGGAGGGGGGGGGGGCGGGAGTGCAGCTCAACGCAGCTAACAAACTGAACTATCTGAACTCAAAAAGTGTTTCCCAACACGGCTCATTTGAAATTGTTTTTTCAAAGAAAGTGTTCTAACCTGACCAGAACCTGACCGGTCAGATCATTGACGGGTTAAATATCTTTCCTTTGAAAAAATATTATCTAAGGGCCGGTTTTTCGTACGTCAGTTAAACATTTTGAGATAATTACTGATTTTAAATTGCAAATTTTGAAAATACGGCGAATATAATTAATGATCTTGTATTTTTAATCAGTGATTAACTCTTCTTAAAGCGAGCAGAATTCATTTTCAGAAATATCAGACCAATGGTTTGATAATACAGGTCATTTTAAAATCAGTTATCAGTTATCTCAAAATTTTTAACTGACATACGAACAACCGGCCCTTAGTAGACCATATATTATGCAGTTACATACTCGTATAAAATAATACGCCAAAATTAATGCGGCGGTTTTTTGATTTAAATAATTTTATTGCTCTGAGACGTTTGTAACTGACATTAGAAGTAAGAGGAAATTTAAGATATTCTGGTCACTGGGTTTTTGAAATGGCTTCTAATAAAATTTGGTGACCATTGTTCAACTAAGTAAAATATGTTATGAATACAATGAGAATTCTTATTTTGATGTTTTGTTTAATAAATTTAATGGAAATTTAGGGCGCATTTTTAAAATATAATTCAACAATCTGATAGGGTGACTAAATAGAGCAAAGTAAATAACAAACAGATTCATAGTTTTAAATCTTCAGAAATACCAATATGTAATATGTACCTAATAGCATCAAGAGGCAGAGGGTAGGTATGAGGATGCCACTATTGCCACTAGCCAACTAAAAGGAAAGCAATAAATTAATCCCGGGAGCTGACAGCTATTGATCATAAAATACCACCGTTGTTCCTCTAACAGAAGTAGTTTACAAGATCACTTGTAGTACTAGACATTGAAAACACTTACCCCCTATATGTTTTTTAATTTTTTGCATGTGAGGTGTGGCTTGACGTCGAGCTACACCCCCCCCAACCAAATTTCACCGAAACGAGTTTTAGCATAATAATGTGCTCCAAGATTTTTTCAAAATGATTTTGCTCTAACGTAAAAACTAAAAAAGATACGAGACTTTAAAATTCATCCAATGCACGGTGCCGCAATATTAGTATTCTCTATTTAATAAAAAAATTTTAATATTAAATAGTAAAATCTATTATACAGGGTGTCCCAAAATTCCATGCACATGGAGCAACTACAGATTACTGAGTAAAAAAAAAGTCGCTCGGACCAAGCTTATCTCTATACCAAAATGCTTCGTTTGTCCGTTAGAGGGCTTCAAAGTGTTTTGAAAATTTTAGTTTTTTTGAAATAGCTCAAAGTCAAAGCTCAAAAGCTGATTCCAATTCGATGAAAGTTGGTAGGTAAATTTCTTATTAAAAGTACTAACTTCTGATGTACATGATAATTTGACGGAAACCCGGGAAGGGGTGAAACTACCACTACCCCTACCCTCCATTAAAATCGATCGTAATTGTTGATAGGGTGGCAGGAACGCTGTTCCTGTTTTTTTGTTTGAAAGATACATCGTGTTAGCCCATTTTTGGTATCCTGCAAAAATCTGTATCTTTCCGAGGTGCTATGTGATAAAATAAATTAGTCGATGGTACCTAACCAAAATTTTATTTCATTCTTTTAATTTGAAATAAAATTTTCAATTGTGCAGGTGATTATTTGATCTAATCTCATAAAAGATGTTTAGTAGTTTAGTATGGTTCGGTTTTTTTTCAGGTGTTTGCAAACGATTTTTTTCAAACGCAGTAAACAGTTTGCAAAACGACGAGGTTCCAAGAAAAGTTAAAATCATTTTTTGCGCAGGATGGAACTTTCTAGGGTCCAAACCGGCGCCCACATCGAGCATCTTTTATGAGATTAGATCAAATAATCACCTGACAATTGAAAAGTTGATTTCAAATTAAAAGAATGAAATAAAAATTTAGTTATCATCGACTAATTTATTTTATCACATAGCACCTCGGAAAGATACAGATTTTTGTAAGAGACCAAAAATGGGCTAAAACGATGTATCTTTCAAACAAAAAAACATGAACAGCGTTCCTGCTACCCTATCAACAATTACGATCGATTTTAATGGAGGGTAGGGGTAGTTTCACCCCTCCAGGGTTTCCATCAAATTATCATGTACATCAGAAATTAGTACTTTTAATAAGAAATTTACCTACCAAATTTCATCGAATTGGAATCAGCCGACTTTGAGCTATTTCAAAAAACTAAAATTTTCAAAAGACTTTGAAGCCCTCTAACGGACAAACGGAGCATTTTGGTATAGAGATAAGTTTGGTCCGAGCGACTTTTTTTTACCTCAGTAATCTGTGGTTGCTCCATGTCCATGGAATATTGGACACCCTGTATTTTCGGGTCTGCTTTAAAACCACTGTGTTAAGTACCATTGTTGTAACATCGACAGTTGGTAAGTTATGTGAGTCGGCCTTTTGAAAATCTTCTTCCATATTCGTGTAATTTTATATTTTGTATTAAACTTTTAAATTTCTTAGCAATAATGTGCGCATTTAACGTAAACCACCTCACACGACACCGAAGCGGAATGCCTGGTTTACGGCGTTATGCATGAGAACTGTGGGGCGCGGGTCCACCAGATTCAGACAGAGGTAGTGACGTCAAGCCAATAGTAGAGCGTTCCGCCGATTCAAATTATGTATTAGGATACTGGATACTTACTTTTAAAGGGCTGTATCTCGCAAAAGGGTAAAGATAAAATTAAAATTTTTGCGCACATATAATGCTATTATTATTCTTAAGTGTTTAAAAGTGGTTATTAAATAACCATTTGTCCACAAAATTTCCACAAACATTGTGGATTTTTTTTGTGGATTTTCGAATTATGACTCTAGCAGGTATGTTTGTATTTTCGAGGTTTGTATTTTTAATGTAGTTGTCATCATCAAGTATTATCACAGAAAACTTCAGAATCATTTTTCCAATTCTAGGGTCATTTGATACAAACCTTTGCAACATAGTTTATCTCATTTAAATTGACGTGTATAATTAAAATAAACCAGAATCAAATCGCATAAATCTAATAATCATAATTTCCATATTTTAATTAACATTTAGGACTGAATTCCTTAAATTATATGATGTAGATAGAGAATTATTGTATTTTTGTAATTTTGTACTATGCAGAATGAACCGGTTGTAGTTTATGACCAAGCAAGACCAATATCTGTCAGCTCCAGGGGGATGTTCCGGATATTCGGATATTTATTTATTGCTGTTCTAGCCAATGAACAAAGAAAAAAAAATCTAGTGGAATACCTATACACGCTCATTGTGTCTTCTAATATTATACTCCCTATATCACATTATTGTCGCGCTCTAAAATTCCATTCATTTCAGGAATATTTACCTAGGCAAATAAACTAGCATAAAAAAACAACTTATAGTTAAATAGTAGTAATAGTACCGACCTACCTAATTTTGATTGAAATAAAAACATTATTCGGATTAGCTTATAATTTCTTACAGGAATTCTCATAGATACCTACCTGTATGTACAAAGTAATTTTTGCGAAAAAAAATTGGGGGAAAGTCTTAATAACGGAACACATTGTCCAGTCGGTAAAGTAAAAAATATAGCAAAAGTTCATAAAAAAATCTTACCTAAGATTTTCTTTCAATAATTGGTAATGAACCGGTTATAGAACATAAATAGACAAAAATTAGTTCTGGGGGTGTGGGGCGTCCCCCCTTTCACCAAAAAAACCCATCCCTTTGGTTAAAAAAGTATTTTTTTTTTGCTAGTATCTCGTTACCTAATCGTTGGAAAATTAAAAAAAAAATACGAATTAGAGAAAAGAAGCAGAAAGCTATTATAGAGTGATTCCAAAAAAAGGTATTTTGTAATTTTTTCGTATACTTAGTTTTAGAGTTATTTAATATTTAAGCAATTGTAAATTTTCTATTTTTGATGCAAAAGTGGCAGGTCTATCTGCATTCGTTACGAAGTTACAGGCCTAAGAAAATACTGTCTAGTAAATACCAGATTTAACTTTTAAAACCACATAAAACTTATTTTATTGACCAAATCTTTAGTTTATCATGTGTTTAAAATGTCCTATTCCTTGCTGAATACAAGCTTATGCTCGAAGGCCTATTGCAAAAGTAACAGTTTTCTCGTCTTTTTTCGCGTACCTATCTCTTGACCAGCTTGCTGAATACGATCAAATAATAATTTCTCTCTGGTATTTAGTTACAAACACCAATTCCGAAATATGCTGGTGCCGCATCCTTTTGAATCCTAATGCCATTTCGTATGAGCAGGGAAACCTCTACTAATGTTTATTTCGGTGACGTTTACTCATGTCGTTACCATTACAATAAATTATTAGCCTAAACCACAACACATGTCTTTGTGTGGCTTACAAAGTTGAATCTTGTTATTTACTAGTCATCATTTTCTTAGACCTGTAACTTCGTAACGAGATAGACCTGTCACTTTTGGTTTTTTTGGGCTGAAAATTAAGCCTAAGTACTATATGCTCAAAAATTTTGAACATAACGATACGGGACACCCTGTACTGTACCTATCTTTCTACAGAGTGGATCAATAATTCTGAATTTTTGTATACTTACAGGTTTTCTATTTGATAACTCGTATGTGGAAAAATTGTGGGTATATGCCAGATTAAATTGCTATAAAGTACCCATACTTTCAAAATTTTGATAGGACGCGCACCGCATCATCATCAAATATTTTTTCCCCAAAATGTTGTTTTTATCCGAGATACGGGGTGCTGAAAAACTTGTTTTGTAAATGACACTTGAAACACGCTGTATCTCGGTTAAAAAACATTTTCGAAACGAAATTTATTTGAGCTTTCTTCATCTTTTAGCTTTATCTAAAAGCCCTTCAATTTAGGGTACTTATCTTAGACGATTAAATTAAAATATGATTAATAAAAAATTGTTATTAAAAAAGCTTCACTTGAATTTTTATCGAAATCAGTGGATAGGAAATAAAAAAAAATTAAACTTTCTTCGTATTCCAGCTTTATCTACAAGCCTCAAAATTCATGGGACTTATCTTAAACTAATAAAAAAATAAAAAATGTTTAAAACGCTACAATTGGTTTTTTATTGAAAACGGTTATTAAAAATTTTGAAAGTATTGCTTTTTTATAGCAATTAAATCTGGCATTCTGAAAAACGAAAAAAAAAAATTTAAAAACCAGTTCAGAAATTTTCAACGAGAAAAAAGCTGCCCTGTGCTGTGACCTCGGATTCTACTTCACTGGGTGCTTCGGTTATACCTATAGAATTTTTCCCTTTATTGGTCCACTCTGTAAAAAGATAAAATAAAAACCAGTTTCGTAATAACGATACTTATATTAAACACCCTGTATCTCGGTTAAAAAGCATTTTCGGAAAAAAAATTATTTAAACTTTCTAAATATTTTAGCTTTATCTACACGTCCTCCAGTTTATTTTACTCTATTTAGAAACACATTTTTGTAGATTCAAAAATTCGCTTTGGAAAAGACACAAAAATGGTAAATGTTGAAAAAATAATATTATTTTTGTTTTGTTAATTCAATATAAACAATACAAACATATTCTTCTCATCCTTGAAAGCAATAATACACAACCTCAACTTGTTTATTATCCTATAAGTCCTATTTTCCCGATGTCATAATAATTCTTCCCGCACTTTGTCCTGATTACTAACCGCCAATGTATTATTGCCATACCAGTTTATTATCGGGACTGACAAGAAGTGCCAGAGGAATTAAATAAATACTAGTCAGTAAAATTTAAAAAGAAATAATCCCTGCCAAGGTGAGAAATGGTATCTTATAAAGACACTCCACCAACTGTCAATTAAATATCACTGTCATTATTTAAATCTTGGTGAAATCGTTTAAAATTGTATTACAGATATTACGAAAAAATTATTTATTTTAATAAAACTTTACCGCCCTGCATCTCAAAAGTTAAGACTCTTAGGACATACGTTATTATGAAGTTTTCTTCTTAAAATGGACCCAAAAATCACCCCCTTAAATATTGACATTCAATTACATAACACCCTGTATACTGTAATGAAAAATTGGGTTCAGCTGTAAGAACCGGTGATTTCAAGTTTTTGGATCTAATTTGAATATTATGACAATTAAATTTATGGACTTGTAACAAATAAAAATTATTAGTAATTAATAATTATAAATGTAAAAAATAAATATATTTGAATTGTTTAAAAAATGAGTGCATAAAAAAAGTGAAGGGGAAGGATGTTGATAGCACGGGGATAATAATTAATGAATAAGAAATTTTGAAGAGTAGGTATCTGTCGAGAAAAAAGTAAAAGGACGAAAGAAATTATTTTGCAAGAACAAAAGGAAGCAGGAAAATAGAGGAGAAAAGAGATGCTTTAAACCAAGGAATAATATAAGCAACGAAAAGAAAATTTTTAAATTAAAGGAGCAGGTGAAAGAATCTTGACGAGTAAAAAATAGAAGAACACGTAAAATCATATTGGGAAAAGGAATTCTTCAGAAAACTAGAAATTGGAAAAGGAGATGGTAGCTGTTGCTGTTATAGAAGAAGAGAAGAAGTAAGGTTTTTGATAAATAATAAAGAAGATATAGATACTACGAGCGTTGAAAAGACATAATAAGTAGAAAGAAATTATATAGAAAATTAAAGCTATACAACAAGAGCTGGTTAGAGAATAGAAGGAGAATTGGAGTAAATTTCCTGGAGAAAGGTGCAAGGAAGTTTGATGGTGGTAGGGTAGATAACACAAAATTGAATGTTATTTAATTCAAATTATTTATAGTTATTGATTTAAATTATTAGATAGAAAATAGTCAGATTCAGAGCTCTAGGTAGGTTAGATTTTCCTTCATTTTGAAAAACAGTTACAAAGTTACTGTTACAGTGTAAGTTACAAGTTATAAAAAAAATAATAATAATTTCAAACTAATTCTTCTATATTTTATTTTGATCCAAACTTGGAAAATAGTACTGAAATATCTATCTGAACCCACCTGCGAAAGAGAGTTCCCTCATAGAATAATTCAATTTTTTTGGTATTACATTTAAAAAAAATAGAATTAATAATAATAAATAAGATAAGGGAGGAAAAAGGAATACCATAACAATACATATATAAACATGCAAGGCGGCGGCAGATTCATCATCTGAACGCTCCAGTACCGGCATAAGTTCCCAAGCTCACTCATAACGTATCCAGACTATAATAATAGTGATCAAATGTCACGCTTTTTGGAATGCAAATGCAAAATAAATGCAAATGAAAAATAATAATCGTGCTACTGTTGATCTCGAAGATTTCCCTTGCCCTGAATGTGAAGAAAAAAATTGCAATTCGACCGTAGTGTCAAAGAGGCCTTAGTTCTGACCTTAATATTAGTTTGCAATGGCTATTATTTTAGATTCTTACCCACCCAGCACCCCTATTTCGCTTCTCGGTCCCGAAAAAATTGATGGAACTTAGGACACGCGGATGTAATAATTACCTACCTTGTTTTTTATGTCGTTCGGTATGAAAAAATAATGGAAAACAAAAACTAATAAAATTCAAAAAATAATTTTAAATTTTTTTTGTTCTTCTTTTAAAAGCAAAGACAACTTTTTGGACCGAATATCATAGAGAAATTAAAAAAACTATAAGGCAAGCAGTATGACTTCATATTGACCTATTTCTGCGAAAAATTTTCTGTTTTTCTTTGAAAAAAATTAGAGTAAAAATTTTGGAATTTTTTTTTCTGAAGTTTATTAATTTTTGGTTTCAATTATTTTTTTCATATCGAACGACATAAAAAAATAATATGGGTGAATATAAGAAATTATGATATGTCAAAAACTAGATTTCTAGAGTTTTCAGTTTTTTCAGGATATTTCCGAAAATACTGGCGATAATTTAACTCATGTATTAAAAATGACATAAGGAATAGTGTTTTTGTCACTTTGACATCGGATAAAGTTAGCCCTAACTTTGCATCTGGATAAAATGTAAGCTAGCTTTTTAGACGCAAAATCAAGAAAATACTACAATGAGTGTCTGTGAAAGCAGCAGCGAAGAAAATAAAATCATTTACTCCAATTGTGTATTTAATAACTGTACTTTTTCCAATAAATAAATAAATTTTGTTATTCGTCAAATTATCTCCCTAAATTACACACGAGCTTATATTTTTTATCCGGATAAAGAATAAGCTCTCGTATAATTACCCCCGATAGTATTTCAAAATTTTTTTCGTAAAATACTCATCTAAAAATAGCGCAACTTTTCTGTAATTTAACCGAACTCGTATCTTTAATGGTTTATGATATCCCTGTAGAGGCCCTTTAAATAGTTCTAACCCTGATGTATTATACCAATATCACTAACTGGATTGCATATTTTTAAGCAAAAACATGTAGTGATTTATAATAATTAAAATTAGGTAGGTTATGTAATAAATTTATACAAGTGTTCAGAATGCCATTTGAGATAAAGAATTTAGTTTTTGGTTTTCTGTATGCAATTAAAATACTACATAAGAAGAAAAAATGTTTTTGTAAATAACTTTGTAAGGAAGCTAATTAAATAAAAAAATGTAGGTATACCAGTTTTTTGTTTCAAGTGTCATACTGAATACTGATACTGAATAGGTACTTGTGTAATTTTTTTCTTGATTATAAATCACCCTGATGTATAGCACCTACACCTGTCCTGATTGAAATCAAAATCCGTACTAAATAAAACACAAAATTTAAACTGTCATGAAAATAAACGCAAAAGTCAGTAGGTAGGTAAGTATAAAATGAACAAAAAGTAAAAAATACAGTCTTAAAAAAAATTGGTTATTTAGGAAGAATGAGCGGGAAGAAGGACTTAAAAGGTTGAGTTGGAGAACTATTACAATATAATAATGATGCTCTTTCAAATGTGAAACCCTTAAAATATGGAATTATTATGTTGTAAACAGAAGTGCTGGGTTATTCTGAAGTGCTAGACCGGTTCGTCCGCCGTGGCTGCAACACTTCTCTAGTTTAAGTATTATTATTATAATGTTTACAATGTTTGTGTCTTTCAGAAAAAATCCTACCGCCAGTGCGCCAGTATTCGACATCAAATCACACCCTGGATCCCAATATGTAATAATTTACGATACATAAATAGACTGGCGCTCCATACTTTATTACCTTTATTTAGGTACCGTATAAAATGCTATATATAAATGCAATAAAATTTCAAATTAAAAAGAATAATAATAAATACCTACCTAATACCTTTACTAATAAGAAAAAATTATAATTTTATAAAACATTTTTCCGATTTAAAAATACATTATTTATAATTAAAAATAGGTAAAGAGGTAGGTAGTTACTTCATATCACTTCATAGCCGCCACTGCGGCAGGGATTGTTTTTTTTTATTTAAATTGTTATGGAATATTCATTTGATTTATCAGACACTTCTGTGGCAATGAGCAATAAACGCGGGAAAATAGGAATAAGAAAAACAAGATTCAATAGTGTATTGATTTTCAACCCCAACCCCAGTTCGGTTAGAGCTGATGGATGAGCCGACGAGTTACTTTTCTATTATAGTATTATTAGCCCAGTCGGTAAAGTAAAAAATGTAGGTACCAAAATTTCATAAAAAATATTATCTAAGATTTTCCTTCAGTAACTGTTAGTGAAGAGGTTATAGAACATAAGTCCACAAAAATCAGTTCTGAGAGTGCAGCCCCCCCCTCCCCCCCCCCCCCTCAAAAAAAAGCTTTAGTAAAAAAATATTTTTTTTCTAATAACTGGTTATCCGTAGAGTCCCTCGAGTTATCCGTAGGTATATCATAAAATATATATCATATTATCATAAATGGATTAGTAGTTTAATTTCGACTGTCCAGTTATGTATAATGATATTAGGAATTATTTGGGATTGCAGTCAATTAAATTAAAGAAAACTCTTTTTTCTCTGTCAAGCTTTCGAATTAATTGTTAGCGCCCAGCCTCTATAGAAAAAATTAAATTACTCGAAAACCAAACAACCTACGAAGAAAAATCAAAATAGGTTTTGAATTGTGCAACATTTTTTTGCCAAACTCACTGATTATGAATAATTTATAGTAAGTATTTATTTATATAGATATTACAATATTAGTATAAATATAGTACAATAATAATTATTGTCTGTTGGTTTCTATTTTAAGTACTTGCAGGCCTGATGAAAATAATTTACCTCAATGCTGAAAAAGTTAAAAATAAAAAAATAAGAAATAGCAATTTTACCACCATATTAAAGTTATAAAAATTGGGTAATTTTTTATTATTTCCTAAAAATAAAAAAAATAAATAAATAATAAGTAGCCAAATTTTATTTTAATATTACAAAATATTGCTATACGATAAGATGTACCTACGTAAAAAAATATTAGCTGTATTTTATAGGAAATATGAAAAAAAAATTGCCAAAATTTTGCTAAATTTTATAATATTACTAGTCAAAAAGTATTTTTTTTTTAAAGGAGGGAGCTTCGGTCTTAACTATGTAGGTAAAACAAAGTCGCTCCACTCCAGTAATTATGGGATTCGAGAACAAGCTCATTCCACCCAGACACAAGTTTGCCAATTAACAATAGACGACACAGACAACCAGAGCGCGACTGAGAATCGAACTGAGTCCGAGGGAGTCCAACGGTTTAGCCATTTGCACGCTAAACCCCGAGGCCACCGCCAGCTCAAGTAATTTTTTTTTTCCACATTGCGGTCATGCCTTGACCTAAAAGATAATCTATAACATTTATGTATATGTGAACACCAGTTTGGCAAAAAAGTTGTATTTTATGTTCCCCTTCAAAACCTATTTTCGCTTTTGAAAGCAAACGAGTTTTGGACAAATATGTATAAGGTATTTTCAAAAGAGTTCAAGGATTTAGAGGATCTTAAAAAAAGGACCTTATTAAGACTATGGCTGTCGAGTCAAGGGACTCAAGGGACACCCTGCATATTTAACTTTTTTGATGTAATAAAACTTCTGGTTAGTCAAATATTGTCTCTAAATTATGAACCATAAAGGAGATAATATCGTAATTTTTGTAGCCAAGTAAAAAGTAAAAAAAAGTAAAAAAGAAGTAAAATAGATTAAAAGAAAGGCTCTTACAAAAGGACTCCGCAGAATCCTTATGGGAACTGGCTCCCGGTTAAATTTGTTGCAACTTTGGTGATCGGTAGTATTCAATGAGTTGATCAGAAGTCTCCATGGGCTTAGCCCCCCCCCCCCCAAAAGTTCTGTTTTCGAGATATTCACCCTTGAAGATGGATTTTTTCCTATCATGACAGTCACGGATATATTTTAAAGTGTTAGCCGTCCTACTTGTTGTAGAGAGAAAATTAGAGAGATCATTTGTTACGATTAAAAAGCTGTCTATGTTTCAGTAGTTACATTTTCGGTATGTTGAGTCATTTTCGAGAAAAACAGAAAAGTTTTCATTTTGTCTTATCATTTTCGTAATTTTAACAATAAAAACTACAACAAACAAAAGCGCAAAAAAATCCAGTTTGAAAGTCACAGCCAAGGCTATTGGTAAGGCTATGATAACATAAAATGAAAACTCTTTCCCGTTATTCTTGAAAATTACTCATCAGACCTCAAATGTAACCACTGATACAGAAGCAGCTTTTCAATCTTAACAAATGAACTAGGTATCTAAGATTTCTCGCGTTTAAACCTTTAACACGGCTGTTTACAAGTTTATTTCATTAAACGCAATTTTTCATCCCTAGTCATAGAAAAAATTAATTTTTAGACTTTTATCTCGAGAACAAGACTTTTTGGGAAGCTACGCTCATGGAGACATCTGAGCTACTCATTGAATACTACCGATCATCATAGTTACATCAAATTTAACCGGGAGCCAATTCCCATAAGGATTATGCGGGGTCCTTTGGGCTGTATGTAGCACAAATCTCAAAAAACGCAAATAATATTTTACCATGCCATTTAAAAATAAGCGCAAGTTGATGTCTGCAAAAGATCAACGAAACGAAATACAATAAAAAGACTCAGCCTTACAACAACACTACTTTACAAAAGTTGTTTTGTATCCTTTTAAATCATCGCTTTAAAAAAGTTGTATTCAAAGTCCTAAACAATTTGTGACTTTTTGCGAAATTTGGAAATGACTAATATCATAAATCTTTCTAAGTCTTCATTTTTCGTGTTTTATTTTTATTATCCGTATAACGGAAAGTTTCCTGTTTCTCAAAATGTTTAAAATTATAAAAAGAATTATTACTTTATTAGACTGATTCATTGGTGGGAATGTTCTACTGTAATAATTGTAATCAAAAACATTAACGTTTTACCAAGAAATTTCATCTCGGTAATGTTTCAATTTGATAAAAAAAATATATAGCAAACGTCATATTTTGTTTTTATGTTGTCATTATATTATGCTAAAATTTTTGCAATTTTTTTTATGTGGTTAAAAAGTGAGAAAAAGTGAAATAATTCCGAAAAATACCTCAAATCGTCTTGCTAATACCTAAGGAGATAACAATAGGTAGGTAGGTATAAGTACATTATTTTGATTAAAAAACGAACAACAATCTTAGATGAACAGGACAACAAATGAAACCATAATCTTAAGTATCATGGCATCTCGCTGAAATCTGACACCATTCCATTCAATTCGTGAACAAAAGAGTTTTATACAGGGAACGCTTAGCTTAGACTATTAAATAAATATTAATAGTATAAGAGGGAACGGGTTTGGCCATCCTGAGCCATGCGGCGAAGACTCGAGCCGAGCTGTCGCCCTGGCACTCTCGCATGGTTCAGGATTGTCCCCCATACGCAAACATATACATGTATATATGAACGACGCGATTGCAGCGCCATCATCACAAAATGCGGAAATAGGCTGAACTAAAGTTTGGAGTTTCATACCATCCTGAACCATTTTCATATTCATACCACGCTATCTAGAGGTCACTCTAAGCCGTTTAACAAGGGTCTGCAATCCTGAACCACATATATGGTTCAGGTTTGTTCGACTGGTTCAGGATTAACCGTACGGAAGCATACATTTGGTTCAGGATGGTACTATAGCGCTATATATATATATATATATATATATATATTCCTTTCTATCACTGTGAGCTCCATCCACACAAAAAATACGGTTGAAGTGAGGTCCGCGACAAAGTGAGGTCCAATATACGGACCCCACTTTGTAAACGCCTTCAGATCTTCCACAGTGACTGTTACTGGCCTGTAAAATGCAAATTAGACATAATTGACTGGACCTCACTTGATGAATGATACGGTAAAATTTGTATATTTTAGTTCAGAGGAGGACCGTGGGTGGCGTGCCGGTAAGATGTATATTCTGAATACGTGTATAGTCGTTAAACGGACTACAGTAGAAGTGAGGACCGGAGACTCGGCAACGCAGCTGGTCCTCACTTATCGCTCTGCGTACAACCATCATAACGTATATCTCTGGGATTCAATAAATCCATATTTGACCTTGGCGTTCTCGAGTTCGTAGGAATCGTTCCTCCGGAGCTTCCCCCGGCGGTCTAGACAACTATAGGTAGCTTATTCTCTCGCTTTTTGACGAAGAGTAGTACGATGTTTTTTGACGAGCAGTTTCATGACTATAATGATATTGTATTCCTTGAACCATTTTTACTTTTTAACCATACTATTTTTAAATAATTTTAGTTGTTTTTAAATTACTATTGTTAAATCACAGAAAAAATTATAAAACATAACGTGAACTATGCTCAAATCAAGCCAAAATGCTTTTTTTCAATTATTAATACTTACTTATAGAATAACTGGAAACAATTGAAAGTACATTATTTTAATAGGTAGGCATACTTATAGTTGGACCAGAGATATAACGAAAAGACTTCTGTCATTTTATCAATTTTTGGATTATTGAAATATTGTTGAAGTCATAAAATATGACAGTTTAACAATTAGATTTTTTCGTTATATCTCTTGGTCGACAATACCTCTACTATCTACCTATACGCGTTTTCTTTACTTTTTAAATTATTTAGTATAGGTACAATAATTATTATTATCAAGCGTTGCAACGTAAAATCATAATACCCAAGTAGAATAAGTAGGTACCTACAATTTTTTATTGGTGGTTTATTAATTTATGTGTACCTACCTACCTATCTACATTTAATTATTCGCGTAATAAATTAATATGTTCTCTCTTTCGATGAGTTAGACACGAGATAAAACATTCTTTAAACCGTCCCTAGTAAAATTTTAAATAAATATGCACAGATAAACATATCTAAATGTAGTCAATTTCGTATTAATTCCCAACAAAATTACAATGAAATAAAAAATTTTGAAGAAAACTATTCCAAAATGTAAGTCAACCTTTCATCATTTAGTATGTTTAGGGTACCTACTTACGGCTTAAGGTAACGTAATGAAATGAGTATTAAAAAAAATTGGACTTTTAGGTACGTATAAGTGAAACATAATGAACTGGAACTTAAAATACACACGGAACATCCATCTAAATTACTCACTAAAATTAAGTTAAGCCGAATAATTGAACTGTCAAACATATCATTATTAGATCTGTACAATTATTGCCGGGCTTTCATTTCAGTATCTGAATAAGAAATCAATTTGAAAGCTAACAAAAGGTACATGATTGTAAGATTTTTGTTGACATTTTAAGTGTATCTGTGTGTAAGTGTAAACGTACCTACCTATTTTTTACTAATAATACTGAAACTTATCTATTGAAAGATGTAAAGGCTACTTTAGAAACAAAGGTCCTTTTAGAGGGAATCTTAAGAGGCTTTATCTGCCTCTTTTTTCATTTGGAACCAAATTTTCTTTAAATAATATTGCCAATTGAAAGAGATTCTATTGAGAAATTAAGAAAATAGGTAGACTTACATCATAGGTACCTACTATTTATTTGTAATCTTTCAAGTAATATTCATAGTCACGAGTCACGATACACTGAAACACGGTATGTCCGGACGCAGGTTGGCTCCACTCCGACAGAACCGTGACGTTACTTGTTACAAAAAAACAGTCCTGCCCATTTAATCCCGTGTAAATACCATCTGCTTTATCACAGAATACCGCAACATAAAATATTAAAATCTGAAAATTTTACATATTTTACATATTATTACTGACAAAAAATAAGATACAACTTGGGCTAATCATTTTTATAAAATGTGACTCTAAATCCAAAAACTCCTCTATTATTGTTTTCAATTTTTTTTGCAGCCCCCTCCTATTAATCTTGCACCCCTTAGAAGGGGTAGTTCCCCTCAGGAATTTTCTAATGTACCTAAACGGGGTCGGTTTATATGTGGATATGTCATTTGATACGTAATTAAATATTAAATGCTCTATTCAGCAATATTTATATTTTTGTATTACTTTTATACGAGAGCTTTAGTTGTAAAATTTAAATATCTACTACAAAAGGTTACATTATAACCTGCATGATAGGTATGATAAATGATATTTATCACGGAAATATATTATTTTATAAGGTTAATAATATACGATTCTCGTTCGTATCAGTATGCATGCAGGTAATGTAGCCTTTGTAATTAAAATTTTCATTTTGCAAAGAAATTATGAAAATTGACCTTCAAAATCCAAGAATTTCATGGTTTCTGTTCAGGTTGCTTTCTTGTTTGAAAGTTTAAGAGGGATAATCACCCCCGTTGAGGGGGTTGTATGAAAAAAGGTGACGACAATTTAAAACTAAAATCGAGTGTTTTCCGTACTTTCGAAAATTTTGGATTTGTCTCGAAAGTTAATTATTTTACAAATACTGAATTTATGCCAGACTCTGGCGCAGCCATCAGTATTCTAAAGGCCCATTAAACTAACGGGAATATTTCTGATACAACGCTAATATCGACGTCAAATTACTTTTATTAACATTTTTGTAATCCCTTTCATGCCAAGAGTCACTGAATTGCTATATTTTACACCTATGGCCAATGGCTACTTTTTCTAGAAACGGCTCCAGAAATTTTCCCGTTAACTTAATGAGCCTTTATAATACTGGCTGTAAGACTCACACCACCACATATAAGATACCTATACCCATGAATCGATAGTTAATAATAATAATAATATTGATTTTATTGAGATAATTTTTTTTTTCTGCGACGGGCTATAAGTTTGACCTTTTTTCACCGTTGACAGGTAGAAAAATGCCTCATTATATGAGCTGCATCTTATCGGGCGAATAAATGAATTAGCAGGGAAATAAATGACTACTTATTTCCCCGAAATGGCGGCTTAGGTATAGCTACTATTAACACTCAGATATTATTAAATTTATATCAAATACGTAAAGGAAAGTTACCTTATTATCCAAATGGCAATTATTAAGGGAATTTTCATAATAATCGCTATCCATATTATTAAATTCACTCATCGAAAACTAACAAGAATCTTTGCAAAACTGTCTTCAATTTTAATTACATTAATATGACGTTTATGTAATTAAATCGTTTCGTTACCCAGGCAACGTCAATTACGACAAAAGACAGTTTGAAAATCCAAGTTTAACATAAATCATTTTTCCGACATAATTTTCAGTTATCTAACTACGTTTTTCGACATTCTAACACTGATATTTCTTCTCGCAGAAAAAAATTGTATATTACACACAAGAAAAAAGTGCGATGTTAGCTTTCGATGTGTTGCTCGAAATCACATCTCGAGCTAAAATCTATCACTTTTTTCTCTTGTATAATAAATAACTATTCTTTTCATAGTTTTTTTATGAGATTTTTCAAAGATGTGAAAAAAATAGATGCTAAAGAAATTTTGAAATTACACTTTCACGGCCCATTTTGAAACTTTCATAATAATTGGGAGTTTCGATTTTTATGAAGTAAAACTGCCATAAGAATATAATTCTTCAGAATACTGAACAATATTAAAAAAAAACACAGCCTGCATGAACAAACCAATCATTGTTTACCTATACACCTAAATACCCATACGTTGATTTGAGTTTCATTTGTTTTGTGAGACTGGCGTTTGTCTAAGGCCGCCATCTTGATTTTTATTAAATGGCAGCCTAAGTTTTTAAAACAATTCCAAATCTATTTTACGTTCTTATATATTTTCACAAAAAAAAAATATTAGGAAAAAATATTAAAACGTAAAATAAAGTTTACGTGGTAAAGTTTATGAAAAATAATTAATTTTTTTATATCTATATACCTACCGCTCTAGATATTTCAATGAAATTTCGTATACATGCAGGTAGGTATTATGCATCAAGAGGCATTTTTTCATGTCCTCCATTTCATTTTATTTCCAGCAGTGACGTTCGTGCAGAATTTTACCTGCATAATTTGGCAGACATTGATAAACATTGATGGTACATACGCCATACGCCACTGATTTTTTTTTATAGATTCATTTTTGAAATGCCCATTCCTTTCTAAGCAAATTTGATTACTTGATTTTTTCAGATCGATGCACGCTTTCCGCCTAAAAAAATAAAATCTATTTCACTCCATGGTCGCAAGATTATCGTTAAAAATGCTTTGATGAAAAAAATAAATAAAAAAAAAACGATCGTCACCAGTAGAAATAAAATGAAATGTGGTACACGAAAAAATGCCTCTTGAAGCGTAATACCGGTATACGAAATTTGAATAATATATCTAGAAAGCGGTATTACAGATATTATGTAAAAAATTATTTATTTTTCATAAACTTCCCCACCTTGTATCTCAAAAGTTAAGACTTCTGGTTTGGAGTTTCAATTGAAACATCACGCACTGACGTTTGATAAATGGGAAAAGCATTTCACAAATTAGGAAAAACAAAAGACGAATATCAAAAGAAAAAGACTGTAAGATTTGACTCTCTTGTGCACTATCGCTGATGATTATGTTTGTGTTATTTTCATTTTAAATAGATTTATTTCAAATAGATTGATTCTATCTTAAGTAGGTATTTAAAATAGATTTATTCAAAATAGTAACCCACCTCTGGGTATTTTGTGATAAAGCAGACGTTATTTACATTAGATTCGTAGATGATTTTTTAGAACAATAAGTGACATCACGGTTCTGCCGATGCGGAGCCAACCTGCTGCGGCAGGTCATATTGTGTTTCAGTGTATCATCATACTAAAGCGCTATGCTTGGCATCTGGCAACAGTGCTGGGTCTCACTTTCTACGAATCATGTAATATACGGACCTCATTAAATGCGGAGAGCATAAATAAATATACCGACCTCACTTTGATATTCACGCAAACTGTCCTCACTATGTTCCTATATACATGAAAATTATAACTTGGCTCTGTTCTGTTTTCCCTTCGTATACTCTCCAGCCATCTATCGCCCATCTCAAGATTTAACAATCAGAACATTTACTATGCCTGTAGAATGCTTTCTTCTGGTGGTCCTCACTTGATGGGTAGAACAGTTGGTCCTCGCTTTGATAGTTGGCCAAGTATATATATATATATATATATATATCGTGGGCAGGTGAATTTTGGAAAACTGCTTTTTCGTGATCTGGGGGTCACGATCGGTGGACATTTGATGAGTTTAGATGATTTTCGAAAAGTGATGTCGTCCTCAATAGTGTATTTTTTTGTTAAAAAATACACTAATAAAGGAATACCTAGTACCTATATTGTGTATCAACCACAGAAAAAGGCTATTTCAACACGTGTGATTGGCAACAATATTTCTGTGGTTGCCTCCAAGAAAAAAGATTATGGGAATTTTTTCATTATTTTACCACGTGACCCTAAAGGATACCCATTACCTCTTATGGGATAGAGTCTAAAAATACAACGATTAGGTATTATAAGTACTAGAAAAATGGGCTCCGAGAAAAATATCTTTTAAAAAAACATTAGGTACCTATTATCGACTTATGGCATAGTTTGATGATAAACATTACAAACACCAATCTATTTTATAAAATAGAGAAATATATACAGCCATATTTATTTAAAAAAAATGTATAAACAATTTAGTTAGATCGACATATAGAATAAAAATTAAAAATATCCAAAAATAACAATTAAATTTTTTTATTAGTATTTCAACTAATTCATTACTTATTTCAATTTCAAAAGCACCCGCTTCTTAGTTTATTTATTTATCTTTTTAATGTAATGACTAAGAGTTTGATAAAAACAGTGACCTAATTATTACTTAATAAAAATTGACTTAATTATTAGAGAATAACAACGAAGAAGAAAACATGAATTAATTTCTATTCACATAAAACATAAAAAAATAAAGGAATCTAGTGCCTACAGTGTGTATCAAGGACGGAAGAAGGCTATTTCAGAGAAGCGATGGTCGCTTTATACCTAACACATAATAATTCAAATGTTAATGGGCGATTTAGTTCCTTTCTTTGTATGTTGCAAGAATGCTGTAGGAATTATTCATCCAACACTGTTGTCAATTTTAAGATGTCACAAGATCTATAGCGCAAGAAGTTAATATACATCATAAAAACTGATCGACACAAGATCGATTGGTTATGATTTCTAGCAGTATATTAATATACTGCACCGAACGTCGAGCGCGCCACCTCCACACTATACGCTGGAACTACATTATACCATTATGCCATAAAAAACTGTTTTTTGACTTCCAGCTCAAATTCAGCCTATCTTCCTTTATTAACTATCTCTGTCTAACTAACACATGAAACGCTGTGGCATCCGATTTTGGATGTCACAACGTCGGCGGATGTCGAAGAGATAGCAAAAATTATACGTCAGGATGTCACAACGATGATTGGATGAATCTATATACGATATATCGTGGGCAGGTGAATTTTGGAAAACCACTTTTTCGTGATCTGGGGGTCATGATCGGTGGACATTTGATGAGTTTGGGTGATTTTCGAAAAGTGATGTCGTCCTCAATAGTGTATTTTTTTGTTAAAAAATACACTAATAAGACTCAACAGAAAGAAACACAAGACATACAAACACAAAAAATAAAATCAGAAAAAAAAATAAAAAAAAATAAAAAAGTGACCGGAGATGAAATTGATCGACAATATATAAACATTCTGAAAAATATATCCGAAAAGGAAAACAATAGAAAGGATCCTGACCTGATGTTCCTAGAAAGCTTGCTTCCCTCAATAAAGAAACTTGGACCTATAGAAAATTTGGAATTTAAAGGCGAAGTGATTAATTTATTAAAGAACAAATTAGAAACTCGACCAACTACATTCGTCTTATCTCCTCGTCCACCGTCTTCAGCAACAACTGCTACTTCATCCAGTTGTTATTCTATCACACATTCAACTAGTGCTGTACAGTCAGCAGAAGAGAACGATATGCAGGGAAATGAAAATCAATATAATTATTTGTTCCACGATATGTAATAAGTATCAAAATTTTTACTTGTATGTAAAAATTAATAAAAAAAAACGAAAACATACCTTAAGAAAACTGCCAATCTTTCTTCTGGTGAAATTGCGGCTCTATAATTTGTATTCTGTTTCCTAATTTGTCCAACTATTAGATTTCTTAATTTGAAAAATAGATCTGGGCTCATTCTAAAATAGTTGTAATTTTTTTTTAATCATTCAATAAATCAGGAAACAAGTGACCAAATGATCCAAAATCAAGTCGTCTGGTATTTATAGGATGAACCCAATAAAATCTTCTCCCGCACAGTTTTCTTCTTCTTTTTTGTAAACGACGTAAAATTATAGCTTGCACAAGTTCATCCATCTTCGCTTTGTTAAATTGAACTGAACTGAATAAAATGTCAATATGTTTAACGTATTTGTTGTGAAACCTATTGACTGGGTGACTTGACTGGACTTGACTGGACTGAATATGACTTAGATTAGACTGGCTTGGTGTGAAATGAACCTAAGTCAATCGAAAATTATGATAAATTTATGATAAATCAATTCATAGTAATTTATTCCTTTTTATGGTTTATTTGAGTAGGTATAGCAGCGACGTTTACTTTTCTTTATTTTTATTTTATTTTTTATTTTAATTTACAATCAACGGGTGGAACCCCTTAGGATACATTTCAATAAATACATTCATAATAAATCAATAAATTCAATCACAGAACATTATATTATGGTTTTTTAGGTCTAAAGAAATCTAGCAACTAGGGTTTTAAGCCCCTTTTTAAATGTTGAAACATTATCAAGTCCTAATAGGTGGGAGGGAACAACTATTTTATTCCACTTCCTTCTCAAGCGAGGTATTGTCGAGTAATAAATATAATTTCTGCTCGAAGCTCTCTCAGCCAGTTCACGAGCAAGCCTTAAATGGTAGGGAATATCCCTTATTTCAAATAAGCCCCGTATTTCTTCACAATTAACTAGCTCAAGCTTTACCCTATATACAAAAAATAAATCATAATAAACATGAAGTGATTTAACAGAACTTAATTTTAGAGAACAGGCTAGAGCAGAGTAATAATGGTCATCGTAAGACATTGGATTCTCAAGTTTATACGACAAGTACCTGATAAACCTATGTTGTACAGATTCCAATTTATTAACTAATAATTATTATTTTTTTATTATTAATAATAATTATTATTATTATTTCTAATAATGTTTCATGTTTCTGCTGTATAGGTATAGTATAAAATAATTGTATATGCACTAAGGGCTTGATGTATTTGATAGAACTTAAAAAAAATAATACATCAAGTATTAATATTATTTATTAACTTTTTTCAATTTTTATTAATGTAGAAAATCGGAATTTCTGTAAAATCTGGCAACGTAGCCATACAAGAGCATGCAATATGACTCTTGTCAATGACCATTGAAACATCGATGTCTCTGTCTTTAACATACTATTAGAGTAAGTGTGTCGTTCGAGTAAGAAAGCATTATTGTTTTTCAACAATCGGATTGCTGTAATTGATATAATAATTTATTATTATTCAATTTGTTACATTTGTAATCATTTGTAATTACCATAATTTTTATAACCTGACCATACACGTGATATTATAGAACTTCGAACACATTTTTATAAATTTTAGTAAGCTTCTTAATATTCCAGTGATGCTATAAATATAAAAGTATTTTTGAAAACCTTTATTTATTCAATAGTAATAAATATTTTAATGTATTTGGTAATATTATAAAACACATCAATTGTGGTGTTGTTATAAACCTTGAAGTCTCCTTATAAACACTGAAAGTCAACAGCGGGTATTATAAAGGCTCATTAAGTTAACGAGCAGATTTCTGTGACCATTTCTGAAGAAGATATCGAGTTTAAGTGGAAATTTTTTAAATTTATCTATTCTTGACCCGAAAGTAATTACAAAAATGTTAATAAAAGTAATTTGACGTCGATATTGGCTTTAAAAAATGGTCACAGAAATCTGCTAGTTAGCCTAATGAGCCTTTATAATATTGGCTGATTATGTGGAGTAAATTTTAATACAGGGTGAGGAAAATTATCAGACTTTTCATCACCCTGTATTAGAATTTAAACCACATAGTAGGATACCATGTGAAAAGTTGGGATAGGGACACGTAAGCCGCTTTCCGATATCTTAAGTCGTTCTACTTCTACACTGCTTTGAAGTTGTAAAATTTCGATTTTCACTTGTTTATAATTCATAAACCGCTCAATATAAATTCCAAGGTGAAAACCACTTGTAATCTATTTCTTCAGACATTTAAAAAATATAATAATTTAGAAGGTGTTCTCGTTGAAATAACGAAGTAGGTGTCAACTTCAGGTATTTCCGGAAGTGCGGCCAACTTGAAAATATTTTATTTGAATTTCTCGTGGTCATTTATGTCTGGAAATTTTTTATTTTGAGGCTCTAGGCCCATTAGTTTCTGAGATATGGCCGGTGGCCGTGGCCGACCTTAGCAGGATACCCGATATATTTATTTTTTACTATAACATACAGCGTGTCCCAGCTCATTCGAAGCGGTCTCTGTAGGCCAAACGAAGGACTTTTTCAAAAAACTTTTTGAAAATTCAAGTACAGAATCACAATGGCCATAATTTAAAATAATTTTGGAGTATACAGAGTGTCCCATATGACAGTGGCATATCAAAGTTATGTTTTTTAATGGATATGTTATTGCATTTTTAGATTGTCTGAGAAGAGAAAATAAGATTGGCTTTTACGGTTGGTGTTTAAATTCAGAAGTTTTTGAGTTATAAACAAGTGAAAATTGCCATTTTTCAAGTCCAATGGCCCTGTACAACGTAAACGGCTCAAGATAGAGAAAAACGGCTTAGATGTCTCTATCTTAACTTTTCATGTACTATCCTACGATGTAGATAAAATGTTTATACGGGATGATAAAAAACTTTTAAAATTCTGAGATTTCTTCACGCGTCGCCAAATAAAAAATCAAAGAAAGTACAAATAATGTTTCTATAACATATGATAGTACATAAAAAGTTAAAATAGGGACATTTAAGCCGTTTTTCTCTATCTTGAGCCGTTTTCGTTGTACAGGGCCTTGAACTTGAAAAATGACGATTTTCACTTGTTTATAACTCAAAAACTTCTGAATTTAAACACCAACTGTAAAAACCAATCTTATTTTCTCTTCTCAGATAATCTAAAAATGCAATAGGAGCATTCCATTTAAAAAAACATAACTTTGATATGCCACTGTCATATGGGACATTCTGTAAACTCCAAAATAATTTTAAATTATGGTCATTGTGATCCTGTACTTGAATTTTCAAAATTTTTTTTTGAAAAAATCCATCGCTTGTTCTAAGAGTTTTGAATGAGCTGGGACACCTGTATAATATTTATTTTTAACTAAATAAATAACTTTATTTTTGGCTATAGAATTTAATTATACAGGGTGTACCAGCTCGATTTAGACAACGGTAAGGGCCGTGTAGGTCTCGTCAAGACGAAACGTTTTTTTATTTGAAGTTTTTGGATTTGGACCTTCGTTGCGGAAATATGGCCGACTTTTTTTTTAGTTTTTCGGCTCCAGTTTCGTCATTTTTAGGCTCTCGCCCAAACTAAAACTAGTTTTGGAAACTCCTTAGCTTCAGTTACAACTTTCATATTGAAGTCAAGGTTCTATCTCCGTTGGATTCAAAATCTTAATTTTTCAATGTGATTCAATTTCAATTGATTCAAAGACTTAAAATTTAAAGTCTTGGGCATGTCGCCATTTTGAATCCAATTAATTTAAATTAATTAATTAATTAATTTACTAGATTAAATTTTAATTGACTCAATCAAAATCCTCAATCGATATATTTACTCATAAAAAAAAAGTATGCTGTGTATTTATGCAACCTGCGATTCACAGGCAGCTTGCTTTATCAAAATTTGTAACGTATACTATGCAAATCCATATTAGTTGTTGTGCTAATAAAAATAACAAAAATCGCTCTTATACAATGATGATAAAAAATGTAGGTATATAGGCTATTATTGCAGAAGACTCTTATTTTTGATGATAAATTTCAGAAAACACGCAATATAAAACAATCACACTTTGGCAGCAAACAATAAAACTTATTTACTTCATTAATTTATCATTATTTTTAATTAGGTTTTCTTGAATATCTAGAAATACTCAAAGATTTATAATATGTATAATCAACAATGCACAGTAATAAATGAACAGCTATACAGGGTGTCCGGTAAATACCTCCTATAATCTCTCGGGAGCATACAGGGGAGGTCAAAAAAAACCTAGTCTGTCATAAAAAAAAATTTCCTATCATCGCTATATCAGTAATATAAACACCTATCATCGCTCACCATTGGTTTTTGATATCAACAACTGAGAAAATTCTGAAGAAATTACATTATGATCTAGTTAGTTCTGCTGAAATTCAATTAAATCTAGTTAGGTGCTTGTTTTATTATCGCAATAGTTACCATACTGTTGCTATGTTATTAAAAAATATAATGCTGCTATGAAAGCAGAGAAACACGTGTTACATAGTCCATGACTATTAAGTAGAATTTTTAAAACATTACTGTTTTGTTTATCATCTGTCAATAAATAAATAAATATTGTGCCTACTGGAGGGTTGGATTTTAATGTCATGTTTTGTAAGTTTTTTATTAAATTTTACAGTTGAAAAGTCAGGTGTCTGCTCATTTGTTGTCATTTGGCATCATTTTTCGTTTAAAAACTAATTTTAAAATTTAAATTTGACGTAAGTATTTTATTGTGACACTGTACTTGTAACAAAAACTGTTTCCCTAAAGCTGCGTACTCACTAGAGCACGAGCCCCGAACGAGCGCCCCGAACAGAGCTGAACCGCTCAGATGTGGACGGGCATCCGAACAGAGCCAAGCACGCTCAGGTTGTTCGGCGAACGTGCTCAGACCGATCCGAGCTCTGTCGGTACATCAAAGGATGTTCGCGTTCAGTCTGGACGGGATTAACCAGCTCTACTGCCAAACTAAGTATCTACGAACAACTGGATCAGTGCCGAACCGAATGCTCGTTCAGGGCTCGGGTGAAAAATATAAACGCCCCGAATGCTCGGCTCTGCTCTGTTCGGCGCGCTCGTTCGGGGCAAATGCTCTAATGAGTACGCAGCTTTACACAAACTGCTAAAACGGAAAGTCATAAAAGTAGAAAGAAACAGAAAAATGCATATTTATCATGCCTCGAGCTGACCAGTGGCTCTCAAACATTTGCAGATAGTAGGTAACTATAACATTATAAAAGTTTCTTTTATTATTTTTATTAAATCTGACAAACATACAAATTTAACAATATTCCACATTCTTTGAAACAAAAAATAGTTATTTACATTACAAGCTACGAAAGTTCACTTTTAGGTGTGAGGATATTTAAAAACTCCGAGCACCTGAAAGAGCTTTCGTAGCGTGTAATGTATTAAACTTTTCATTCTCCCCTTGCCATATTGAACCACGGATTAAGAAGAAATTAGTAAAATAATACCATTCAGTGATAACAATGGAATTATTATAAGGTGCCATGTTTTTAACATTACCATAGTAACGATAGTTTTAAATTATTAATTTATGACACTGTCAAGTTTAAAACTCTGTACCGCTATAATTTTAGAATCTTTGATTGTAGTTTAGTTCAAAATGAATTTCATTCAAGAAGCTTTTTAGAAGCGATAATACTTAATAATAACTATTTGTATGTTCCAGAAAGATTTACTGGAATTTTTTATTGTAGTTTTACATTTAATTTTCCATCTAAATAAACGTTAATCAAACTGACATTTCTACTTTTTTGTCCAGGGCACGAAAGTTTTTCATAGATAGCAACCACCTAGCAACCTATCACCTAGGATGTTTTACTTTCGCTTTCGGTTGTCTTATCAAGACAGAAAGTTACAATTTCGTAAAGGGGAGAATGAAAAAGATTTTTTTTTCCGAATAATTTTACGATACATCCTCCACTATGATTTTTTTAATGGGAGGATAGGTCATGTGATACATCATTTAAAAACTTGATTAATTTATTTTGCGACTATCTAAAAATTTTTTATTTTGGAAGTATGTACCTATGTAATAAATATGATGCTAAAAAAATAAAATAATATGTGTTTATTGCTTATGCAACTATTTGACGAAAATTTTTTTTAAAGATACATGAAGTAATCAATCACATTGTAGAAAAGCAACGTTTTAAGACTATTTAATAATTTAATTACTAACGAAATAAATGTTCATTTATTAAATAAATGATAAATTTAAATAATAAATTTAATAAAAAATAATAAATAAATAAAAATTGCAAGGAGGTTCGTGTGATACATCAAATAGGAAGGTCTGCCTGAGAAGTTTTCATTAATTCAAAAAAGTTAAGTCATGTTAAATGTTTGTTAATTTGAAAATGTTGAAAATGTATTAAACAATTTAAAATTAAACAAGTCGTATCTGTTTTGAATTTACGAATATTGATGCAAAACTTTGCAGCAAGGATCTTCTCAGGAGACCTGCTTCCTAATATTGATGGGACCCCCACCACACTTGCAATATAATATTTTCTTCTGCTTTGTTTTCAATGAACGAAGAATACCCTTTTCGTGATTCAGCAGAAAAAAATTCCTCAAAAATACTTTTCAAATTACAATACCCACGATCCCCCTTCACATCTAAAAATTTCCGAGGGGTACAGATACCTTTAGGAGGGGGTTGAAGTTTTGAGGGGTGGGGATTGCAAGAAATCAACAATTAAAAAACATAAAAACGACCTGTTAAAGCGACTTTCATTGAAAAGTAATTTATACCAACAGAATTATGAATTTAGTGCTGAACTTTTCCACCTCCCTGCGTGAAAACATTGTTCAATGGCAAATTAAATAAATATACCTACCTAATTATGGTAGCCAATTGTTAATATGCAAAAAAACACGAGAAATTCATTCCTGATAATATAGTTTATTTGACTTATTTGGACTTTCGAAGTGGAAACAGTTTTAGAACCGCACCTGCATTTGAGGGCGCACATTGTTGGGAGCTACCTGTTTAAGTCAAGTACCGGTTTTTACCGCTAATAAATCATTTCAACAATAATTATTGAACTCAGCTTCAGATTCTTACGGTTTCTCCTCTCATGTCAACAGGTATGGATAACCCAATGACAATGAGTAAAAGAGTAACATCAGATATATTTTACGACTTTCCGTTTTCTACTACCCTCTTCATAAATACCTATATCCTTTGTGATACCTACTTTTTGGGGATTTGCACAGGCGCGTGCTGGCCCGCCGGGCAGCCGGGCATTTCCCGGTGGGCCCCGAGTCGCGGGGCCCTTTAAAAATTTCAGACTTATACATATTTACTAATCAAACCAGTCATAATTAAAAAAAAAATTAATTTGAAAATATAATAATTAGAAAAACCTACGTTATTAGAGTAGAAATAAATTAATAGAAGGCACCGTAATTAAATAAAGACAATTTATGAAAATACAGCCTGAATAATATAGGAAGGCGAGAGTTTGACGAGAATTGGTTGGTGCGCAGATTGGGCTCCGAATCCATAAATGTTTATTGTCCAATATCAACAATGTTAGTCGGTGTCCGCGTAAAAAAAACAACCAACCAGATAAGGCTGATAAGAGTAACTCCGCCGTTCATCGAACAGGTAAAAAGTCAGTGGTGTGTACTGTTTAGCTCGTGTCGTATATTTATTTAAAATAGGTGGTTTCTGTCATCGTGTCGTGTGTAGGTACCGATGTTTTTGTTATCATGTGTTTTATTGATTAATATATTATTGTTATTAATTTGTTATTAATATATTGCTTGCCAGTAAAATAAGTACACATCTACTATTTTAGTTTTTTTCCGCATAGGTACCTTATCTTAAATAAATTCGAAATAATTTAACCGAGACTAATTCATATAAATTGGAATACTAAACGTAGATGTCCATTTTGATTTTTTAATTGAAGATTGATAATTGACTTATCATTTATACCTAAACATTTAAAATATATTAAAAATATAAAATATTTTTTATTATGTGCGCGGCGCCACTGATGTTATTTCTAGTCTGTTATGGTGGAACAGCGTTTATCAGTTCAATGGGTGGAACAATTAAAACCGGCAAGATGCGTAGTTCACGCCCAGACTCTTGCCTTCTTATAAAAATCATAGTATATACGCTACTCCTTTAGCGATTGATGCCTAAGCATTGTGTTTATTTAATATTATTTATGACGACCATAAACTACCACCACTGACAGTGAGCTCATGGGAAGGCACGCAGACAAAGGAATACAAAAGGATCTTCCTAAAAAGTCCCTACAACACATCTGTGGAATTTTATGGGCCAGTTTGCTTCAAATTCGTTGTCGAGTATTTCAAGAAATTTCAGGTCTCCTTTTATTCGGACTTTCCAGCGGCGTAGTAAAAAAGTAATGTTCGATATGTTTTTATGAAATTTATAAAAATATTGATATCATATTTAATTACCAATAATATCAAGTATACTCTGATTTTTATAGGAAGGCAAGAGTCTGGGCGTGAACTACGCATCTTGCCGGTTTTAATTGTTCCACCCATTGAACTGATAAACGCTGTTCCACCATAACAGACTAGAAATAACATCAGTGGCACCGCGCACATAATAAAAAATATTTTATATTTTTAATATATTTTAAATGTTTAGGTATAAATGATAAGTCAATTATCAATCTTCAATTAAAAAATCAATATGGACATCTACGTTTAGTATTCCAATTTATATGAATTAGTCTCGGTTAAATTATTTCGAATTTATTTAAGATAAGGTACCTATGCGGAAAAAAAACTAAAATAGTAGATGTGTACTTATTTTACTGGCAAGCAATATATTAATAACAAATTAACAACAATAATATATTAATCAATAAAACACATGATAACGAAAACATCGGTACCTACACACGACACGATGACAGAAACCACCTATTTTAAATAAATATACGACACGAGCTAAACAGTACACACCACTGACTTTTTACCTGTTCGATGAACGGCGGAGTTACTCTTATCAGCCTTTATCTGGTTGGTTGTTTTTTTTACGCGGACACCGACTAACATTGTTGATATTGGACAATAAATATTTATGGATTCGGAGCCCAATCTGCGCACCAACCAATTCTCGTCAAACTCTCGCCTTCCTATATTATTCATGCTGTATGCAGTATTATTTCTTCAACAACTATTCAAGAATTAATAAAAAAATTATTATATTGAACTACTCAAGTATTAGCAATAATTACAAAAACAGTGGCTCACGCATTAAAAAAGTTCTTTTTTAATAGTCGTTTCCATCACTTTCATCTATTGAATCATCCTCAGAGTATATATTCTATAATCATATTTCCATAGATATCTTGATTTCACTTAGTATATACTTACGTATGCTTACAATTATTTTATTTTAAGATCTTTACTTGATTTTAATAAATATAACATAATACCGATGTGTAAAAAACACGAAATAAAAACATAATATTTGTGTTTTGTACACCGTGAATTTTTGAAATTCCGAGTTCTCATATTCAGGTGTTGTAATTTTAGATTTTGGGCTATAAAAACTGCCCTTGATGCGTTGCTGGGTTTTTTATTTTTCCAAACCAAGGACAAAGATACACCCTATCATGCCCTCGTGAAAACTCGTCTTGTCCGGGTCCAGAACGGCCACCGTGAATTTTTGAAATTCCGGGTCCGCATATTCAGGTGTTGTAATTTTAGATTTTGGGCTATAAAAACTGCCCTTGATGCGTTGCTGGGCTTTTTATTTTTCCAAACCAAGGACAAAGATACACCCTATCATGCCCTCGTGAAAACTCGTCTTGTCCGGGTCCAGAACGGCCACCGTGAATTTTTGAAATTCCGGGTCCGCATATTCAGGTGTTGTAATTTTCGATTTTCGGCTATAAAACTGCCCTTGATGCGTTGCTGGACTTTTTATTTTTTCAAACCAAGGAAAAAGATCAACCCTATCATCCCCTTGTGAAAACTTGTCTTGTCCAGACCCAGAACGGCCACCGTGATTTTTTGAAATTCCGGGTCCGCATATTCAGGTGTTGTAATTTTCGATTTTCGGCTATAAAACTGCCCTTGATGCGTTGCTGGACTTTTTATTTTTTCAAACCAAGGAAAAAGATCAACCCTATCATCCCCTTGTGAAAACTTGTCTTGTCCAGACCCAGAACGGCCACCGTGATTTTTTGAAATTCCGGGTCCGCATATTCAGGTGTTGTAATTTTCGATTTTCGGCTAAAAAATTGCCTTTGATGACTGTTTTTCCCCAGACAGACGGTCTAAAATGACAAGAATTATAGAAGTGATAAAACTTATAGTTTTATCGTACAACTTGAGTGATAGCTCAATAAACCACGGAAGTTTCTTAGAAATTATTTTAATGCTGTCGAAGTTCGAATAATATTGAATAATTATGGTAACGCTTTTATCGTTGGACTTGTTTTGTGTAAGATGAACGAAAATAGTGTCTTTTTTGTGCTTTATTTTCAAAAAATTTGCGAACCCCCCCTTTTTTTCTTTTTTAAAAAGGCCTTTTCATTTTATGTGCCCGGGCCCTTTTATGGGTGCCAGCACGCGCCTGGATTTGCAGTTTACTTGACTTCTCAATACAACTTGTAAAGAAGGTTCTTACCACCAGCTTTAGTTATCTATTTCTCTTGACAGTTATAGAGGTCGTAAATAACTTCTTCTTATACCTAATACTAAAAATTCACATTATGCCTCAACAATTATCCTACCGTGTAAATCAGGATTATTTACTTTGGAATGGCTTGCTTCAAGAATAGACACCATAGAAATATAAAGAGTTTTGAATATTTAAGTTCCCAGGTAAAGTTTTGAATCATTTTATTAGCGAATATTAGCAAACGCCGGAAAAGAAATTTATAAGTGGAAATAAAGATTCATGTTCTCAACCCTAACTTGGTTGAATATTTGCAAACTGCTGATACATAAAACACTAATGTTTTAAAAATTAAACTTTATACTATTGATGGATTGGTAATGTAACACGTGTTTCGCTGCTTTTTAAAGCTGCATCTTCGGATATATGTAAATGAATTTTAAAATTATTTATACTATACGTAATAGCATAGCAACAGGTACAATAAACTAATAAATTAATGAGCCCTTTAATTACTGTGCAAGTAGTCTTGCCATTTTGTTTTTTTTTTTTAACAATAAGTTTTTACTGTATTACCTGCTCATTCAAGTTTGAGCTGACAGAACAGTAATATCTTTTTAAATAAACCGAGCAGTAAATTTCTAATTAGGAATTAATTAACTCCTAATTACTGGGCAAATGGATTTTAGATTTTTGTTATTTATGCCTACAACTTTTTTCTCATGTTCTGCTCACTTCAGTTTAGGCTATGCAGAACGTTATTTTGTTGTTATAACGTTTTGTATGAACCGAACTGTAAATTTCTAATTACGGTGTGGCTAGAGTTCCGCCGGCGGAATTGTGCATTTATAAATAGAGTTAGTTCCGCCTTGCGGCGGAAGTTCATAATAATAATCCAGAAATCCGCCGAAAATATTATAATTTACGCAAGCGCCGCGGAATGATACACTTAATAGTTGCTTTGCCGCCGGGTAGCGGCGGACAATTGACATTTGATGCTAAAAGTTGGTCTAACGGCGGATTAATGGTTATATTCTTAGGAATTCCGTCCAACGTCAACGTCCATCGTCCAAGTTTCTCGTCAGCCGTCAGCGCACTAGCGCAGCGTTGTCCGCTGTTTGTTTTGTTATTGTATTGTTTATTGTTGTTTGGCAGAATGGCAATGGAAGTGGACATACAAGTCGGGAATGCTTTTGATTCTTATGAAGAATTTGTAATTTATAAATACCTATATACCTAAAACTAAAATTAGAATAAGTAGAAAGTTTGCAATGTCTATAAAAGTTGGGTTATGATTAATTTATCTTCAAACTGACCCTCATTACACTCAATTTGGCATGTTGAAAATCATATCAATTTTTCATTAATTAATCAAAATTCAAAACCAAAAATTCAATCTAATAATTTAAATCTAGGTATATGCTACATAACATCATAACAATAAAAAATTCCGAATGGTGTTCGTTTTTATAACACCCAAGTTCTAATTATAGACATAGACAAATTGTGGACGGAATTCCTAAAAAAATAACCTTTAATCCGCCGTTGGACGGAATTTCAGTACCAAATGTTGGTTGTCCGCCTCCAGGCGGCGGCAAAGCAAATATTAAGTGTATCATTCCGCCGCGCTTGCGTAAATTATAATATTTTCGGCGGATTTCTGGATTATTATTATGAACTTCCGTCGCAAGGCGAAACTATAATTTTAAATGCACAAGTCCGCCGGCGGAACTCTAGCCACACCGTTCTAATTATGGCGTTGAATTAGTTTTTAACGAGTCTTTAATTACTGAATACATGAAATTGGGAATTTTTGTGAATAAACGAGTTTTTACCCCATGTGCTGCTCATTTAGTTTAAGCTGACAGTAATTTTTTTTAACGCACTGGATTTTAAAATTATTTATCATGTTTTATCATTGCCTTCAATTATTGTCCATGTCAATTTTTTATTTTGCTGATTTTGCTTAGGTATAATAGGTCACTCACGGGTCGTTTACATTTGGTTCAAATGAAGCTTCGGAAAAAATAAATTCTCAATCTCATCAAAATCCCAAATTTTTGTTTATACATAAAGCAGTACATGTTTCAACAATGCCCTTTATTATGATATTTGAAATTAAGATCTTTCTGCATGGAGGTAGGTATGTTTTTGTACTTTATTAATATTGCAGCTTACTCAACTTTTATTGAACGGTAAGTTTAGGTATAACATAACATTTTGGTGGAAATATTAACACGTTGATCTATCTTAGGTTTCAAAGTTGGTGATTTTTTTATAAATGAGACATGGTAAATTTAAACTTTTTCAATTTTATTTGCCATCATTAACTTTGATTAAAAACAAATAGTCCGGTCAAAATAACCGTGGTGAAGTGAGAATTATGGGAACTTGTCATCTTTTTTTTAAGTTCTATCTGATTCCTAGAGATTTCCCACATTTTCCCGGACAGCATGTATACGAGTATCCAGTTTTTACAGAAGATGCTTCTATTTTATAAACCAGTTTTCTTAACGTGGGAATTATTTTTCAGGAAAAAGGAAAAGACATTTGCTTTGTAATAATAATAATTGTTGTTAATAATTTTGACATAAAACGCATTCCAGCAATCGTCTGCTGGATCGTGCACCGCAGACGCCGTCGCTTGGTTGAGATGCTGTAGGCGTCGATGGCGACACCTATCTAGTAATCGATTATCGCTTTTATAGAAATCGCTACTAGTCAGTACTAGTAGATATCTACAATTCCATCTAGTAATTCCATTCTAGTAATCGATTATCGCTTTTATAGAAATCGCTACTAGTACTAGTAGATATCTACAATTCCATCTAAGCGGCAGTTCACGTAACATCGGGTTCTCTTCAAGAGGGAAGTAGTCGAAAACAAAGAATCTCTTGAAAAAAAATACAAAAAACAATCATTAGATTATTAATTAGTTTCGAGTGAAGCAGCAGGCGTCTTAAAAGAGAAATCCAAGAGTCAAAAGGTGATGTATTCTTCTACACAGGATTAACCCTTTTATTTTTGAAAATTACGAAAAAATTTACTCATATTCTTTAGACAAAAATAAGGAACTTATGTCTTATAAACTTTTTCAACAAACTGATTCACTCTCTTGGAACAATACAAAACAAGGAAGCGTTTTAGAGAGAAACCTCAGGAAACAAAAATACTTATCTTTACTCAAAAAATAGGGCGATACCGATTTGGGCGAAGGATTTTGTTATTCACTAATCCCAGGGGTCAATTGGGCGAGAAACGAGAAACTAGGGGATTATAAGAGATAAGTGGACAGACAAGAAATACATGTGCGGCTTTGCCCATATATATAGCAGTGCTGCCAGATTTATTTTCAATAACTGCTACTTGTTCGACACTAAAGGGTGACCAATGAAAAAAGTTTTTTATCATTTACTATATCCAAGGGATTGTTGAATAGTATTAACGAATTATGATTTATTGTTTAGTAACAAAATCATGACCTCTCGTGTTTTCCATATTTTCTACTGAAAACTCACCATGTTTTTAAATGTAAGCAATTCCAATGCCAAATATCTCTGGAATTTACTACTTCTAATCAATAATATTTAAAAATTAAACTTCTCTTATGTCCGTATTCATCAAACTTCAAAATATAACTCTGGGGTTAAATTTTGAATTTTCTGACAGCTGATTGGTCTAATGCTCAATCCCTACGAACGCTACGAATTTTGAACCAATGACATGTTCCAAAATATAACCCCAGGGGTTATATTTATTGATGAATACGGGCCTTAATAATACACATTTATTTTAAAAACTAAAGCGCATATATACAGGGTGTCCCAAGATTTCTTTATCAAGGGATCTCCGCGTTATTTCAAAAAAAAAAAAACAAATGAAATTCGGGAAATTTCAACCATACCCCTAAAGGCTTTGCAGCTGCACCCTCAATGCCCCTTTACGCCTTTCCACCCCTAAGTAATCATCCCCTACTTTTTTTTTCGAATGACACCCCCATATTTTGATCTTGATTTTGACATTTTATGTGTCTGCTTTTGTTTATTATATTTCATAAATATATTTATTTTATTATATTTTATAAAATACACGTAACAAACACAATAATGAAATATAATAAACAAATTGTTTATTATATTTCATAAATATATTTATTTTATTATATTTTATAAAATACACGTAACAAACACAATAATGAAATATAATAAACAAAAGCAGACACATAAAATGTCAAAATCAAGATCAAAATTAATTTACTTATATTTTTTCTAAAATTTAAATTTAAAAACACACCATTTACGACATTTTAATATAATAATTATGATTTTTTAAAGTATTTTTAAGTTTTTACATATTTTTTACAATTATTTATCAGTGAACAAGAGACCAATCGGTCTCGAAACGTTTCATTTTTATAAAAATATTTTTGAAAAATAATATTTTAATATCGAACCTCGAACCTAAAACCCAAAACAAAGAAGAACATTTAACAACTATTTAAATAGTGATACCCTAGACTTATTTTTATATTCTTTTATTGACTTGAAAAACAGAAAAGGTCTGCAATATACATCTGAAGACGTGTTAAAAATATGTATGAAATCTGAGAAACATTTTTATTTATGAAAATTTTGCAAATAAAAATTAAGTCTGACCCTGTCGAGTCGCCATATTGTTACTCCTATAAGCTCCACCCAGTGATGCCGTTTTTTAATGTAATATTAGGTGATCATAGCGGCTCCTTTCTTCTCTATCTTATTTGAAACAAACTGAATGGCTTCTGCAAACAAATACTTTTCTAAAGTATAATTATTGCAACATGAAATTGAAAACGTGAAAATTTATCATAATTTTCTCAAAGGCAATAGCCTTAGTCAATTGAAAATTATGATTGTATGATAAATCAATTCATAGTAATTGATTGCTTTTTATGGTTTATTTGAGTAGGTATAGCAGCCAAGTTTACTTTTCTATTAATGTTTCTGCTGTATAGGTATAGTATAAAATAATTGTAAATGCACTAAGGGATTGATGTATTTGATAGAACTTTAAAAAAATACATCAAGTATTAATATTATTTATTTATTTTTTTCAATTTTATTTAATGTAGAAAATCGGAATTTCTGTAAAATCTGGCAACGTAGCCATACAAGAGCATGTAAATAACTCAACGGTATTTAAAAATACCTTGGACCAATTGAGCTGTAGGATTATAAGAACCTCCGTCGTGTCGAAGGGTCACTCAGGTAATTTCGCCCAATTGAGAAACGCCGCGGCAAGTCCGCCCCCAATGTCTGCACTTTATCTGAAATAAGCCAGATTATGTGTTTTTTATGTTTTTTTTGTTTCTTTATATTCACCATAATAATAATACTTAACAAATAATAGGTAATATATTTTTACAGTACATTTAAGCAGATAGTTTCTAAAAAGCGGGACATTTTTAAAAATCGGCGGCACGCGGGACAGTCCACCAAAAAGCGGGACAGTCCCGCCAAAATCGGGACGTGTGGTCACTTTATCTTTTTGTCTGTCACGATGAAATGACCTGTTTCCGAGTAAAACTGTTTTAAAAATTTGCTTGCACTAAAATTGATCACCATAAATTATGATCATTCTGCAACAATACCAAAGCATGCTTTGGAAACAGCTGCAGGGTTGCCTAGGAAACAAGATGTTTGCTTGGGATTTAATTTTGACAGCAATTTGATTCAAGTATCTTGTTAAATTATTGATAAGACAAGTTGAATATATTTTTTTTACAATAAAATGGTGCCCGCGTTTGGTTCTTTTTGCAAGTTCTTTGAAATTCATTTGAAATTGAATTGATCATTCATTCGATTCATTTGAAATTGAAAAATTTTAAAATTTTATCATTTTCAAGTCTATATACGAATTACGAATGTCTCTGTTTTGTACATAACTCGGCAACCCTGCAGCTGTTTCCAAAGCATGCTTATTGTTGCAAAATGATCATAATTTATGGTGATCAATTTTAGTGCAAGCAAATTTTTAAACAGATTTACTCGGAAACCGGTCATTTATCGCGATAGACAAGGAGGACCTTTTCCGAATCTTTCTTCATGCTCTTCAATTGTGCATCTTCAAAACTCAGAAAAAAAACATTACGAAAAAAGTTATAGGCCTTTTTTGAAGGTCAAGGGCAGTAGTTAAGGCCTCTCTATTTCGAGGGATTCAAGTCTAATTTGAACCAAGGATGCAAAGCAACATCAGTGGCAAATTTGTAAAATTTTAAGAAAATCCGTACACTAGAAAAAAAAATTACAAAAAAATATTGATTAAAAAAAATCAACTTTGAAGGCTTATAGTTATAACTTTCTTATTTGTAAGTTTTCGAAAAAAAATTATAGATACTTTTGGCAATATTTTATTAGAGTAGAATCACCACCTTAATTCTTTGCGCCCTGTATATTATTATCTCCTATGATTCAGGAGATCCCAATGGTGAGCCAATTGAAACTGACCATCCTGTATACACTACCCTGACCACTCGTTCTTGAGGACTTCCGAGCAAGGCTTCTTTAACGCGACTATATTAATACACACATCAGAGTCATCATCAGACATGTGGCTAGGGTTGTACGATAGGTGGTCGGCTATATAATTTTTCTGCGCTGTAGATTCACGCGACGACATAGGTACAGTGTGTCATACATAAAGTACGCATCATATGAGAAAAATTTTCCTATCCGGTTTAGGAAAATTTTGACTTCGCTAATAGTTTGCGCTTTAAAAATTATTATAATGACACGCGCACCCCCTGTCATGTGTCTTTTACAACTGTCAAATTTGACATTATTTTACAAAAAAAAATACAAAATATCGCATTAGTTTTCAAAATTTTGGAAAAGTCCCAGAAGAAAGTAGTTTGATATTTCATTTTCCACCCATACCAATTTTGAACCCTCTAGAAAAAATTGTTGAAAATTGAAAAACTGTCGAAAAAATTTGTTGAAAATTTCAGATTAAAAAAAAAAAAATCGAAACTTGCACTAAAGTCATATTTGCAATGTTTTTTTTCCTTGTGACCCGTTGTTGTTCTAAATATCGTTTTCTTATAAAAATAAAAACGACTGTGAAAACTATGTTAAAATTGGTACAAGCTTGATCCAAAGTTGATTTAATTATTTTTACAAATACCCTAACATTTCCCTTTATTTCGGTTCTTTACTAATTAAATACATTACTATTCACCTAATTAAATAACAATCTCAGCGAAAACTACCGTTGGTCAAGTGCTTTAACAGACTATGTTCAGACAGTTCAGAAAGTAAATGGTAAAAGAAAAATTTTCCCATATGATGCGTACTTTTTTATGTGTCACACGTAGGTATAAACGCACGCAAGTTACGAAGTTTTTAAATATCGAATATATAATTATATAGTCCAATAAAGTCTAAAAAGTCATACGTATCGATTAAGAATACACATCCTTTTGATTGTTCGATTTATTTTGTTTCATATACTGGTTCTCGTAGAAACCGTCCAGTTTGTCTAAACACTCCATCCCGCATAAATAAGTATACGTCAATATTGGTTTTGAATGAGAATTAAATGCACAACACAGAGGATAAAATGTCATTACGTGAATAAATTTTATGTAGTTGTCAGTGGCTCTCAAACTGACGTAAGCGATTCAATTCATTGTTTGAATGATTTCTTCAATAATTTACGCTCCTTTACAACTTGACAATTAACTGTTTGATATTTTCTGGTGAAATTAAAAATATTAATTCGGACGGTTAGTGTGACGTCATATCATACTTTTTGAAGTTAGTGGTACTACTATAGTGGTAGTTTTTGCCATTTCTCCCTGAATAATAATAATACATGCGACGAGCATCGGGCAATGGTTTAAAAAAAAGTTCTATGGAATGCCTTAATGCCTATTTATAATAATAATTATTGATTCGCAATTTATATTAAGACAATTTATAACCAATATAACATAGGTAATTATTAGGGTCGTTGTTTAATCCCTGCTTATATCATTTTGACCACGTGTTCTGACATCTGTAACCAAAAATAATTTTTTCTGGTGTCAGGTATGGCAGGAGAATACATTTTTAAGAAAATAACACAATTTTTATCGGTTTCGAATATTTTGATGCACTCCTTGTCTGGTCCGCTGTAATATCGTGAATCTCGGATATGAATCTGTTTCCAACTTCAGCCACGTGGGCCTATCCTTTGTGATATTTAAAACTTGCAGTAAGCTTGAGGCTTGACTTTTCAGTACAACTCGTAAAGCAGGTTTTTACCTTAGCTTAATTCTCTTCAAAGTTGAGTTATTCTCTTCAACAATCACATTCCAATATTATGGCTTCTCTCTATTATCTATTTCTCTTGTCAGTTATACAGGTCGTAAATAACTTCTTATACTCTTAATACTAAAAATGGACATTATAAATATACATATTACATATTGTAATTATTATCCTACCGTGTAAATCGGGATTTAGACTTTCGAATGACTTGCTTGAAGAATAGTAAGCATTGAAATCTTACTTTTATATGAACGGTGGGTTTTTTGAATCATTCTATTGGCGAGTACCTATATTCATATATACATGTAATAAGTTTTATTACTTCTGTCTCTCTCTTATTGGGAATAATGAAATAAAGGCGTAATTGCGTTTCTCTGAAAAAATATAAGTTTTATTTACAAAATATTCCCTATAACAATAAACTTAATGAAAACTAAATTAATAATTAATTAAATTACTTATCAGTAAATACAAGATTAATTCACCTGAAAAAATAAAAGAAACAACATTTAAAGCCTTTAATTCAGGTCTTGTTATTTCTCTATAAAAAGTTTATTTTTCACATCATTTCACTTCGACAGTCTGATCTGCACTGTACTGTTCCTCAGGTCTTCAGCACTATCCACTCCATGCATTTTCCTATCTGACCTACTTAAATCTCGAGCAAAGTCCGCTTTGCTCAAACTGCAAAATTGCAAACTGTTTATACAGCGGAAACTCCACTTATGAAATAGCGGCCTAAAGAAAAATGTAAATATCCAATATAATAAAAACAACCTAAAGAAAACTGATGACAGGAGTATATGAGTGTCCTTATTTTCTTTACATACAAACGCCGGAAAAGAAAAATTCTGTTTTTAATTAGAAATGAAAATTTATGTTCTCAACCCTAACTTGGTTGAATCTTTGCATACTGATGATACATAAAACACTAACGTTTTTCTACTTTATGTTGATGGATTAGTAATGAATGTAACACGTGTTTTGCTGATTTCTAACCAGCATCTTCGGACAAATGTAAAGGGAATTTAAAAACCTTTTAGGTGTATACCTTTCAATACAATAAAATTAATAAATTAATTAAGCCTTTTGATTACTGTGCAAGTAGAATTGCCATTTTTGTTCTCTAACCAATAAGTTTTTATAGCATGTCTTGCTCAGTTAAGTTTAAGCTGGCAGAATAGCAATTTTTTAAATGCAAGGATTTGAAATTATTTATCATGCGACTTCATTTAGCCTTTTATTGCCCATGCCAATGTTTGTTTGATTCTGATGATTTTGCTTATGGGTCCCTCACGGATCGTTTAAACGTTGGTTCAAATCAAGCTTCATAAAACAATACTTTTCAATCAAATCAAAAACCCAAATTTTGTTTAAACATCAAAACAGTATCTACATTTTTCAACTAAGTCCTTTATTATGTTATTTGAAATTTTCTTTCTACATGCAGATGTATATGTTTTTTGTAGTTTATTGATATTGCACATCGTTATTCATCTTTTAATAATTGAATGGTAGGGATTTATCGTGAGTGGGCCATTGTGACACCTTTACTGCGACCGAAGGTCTATGGGCGATACCGAATTGGGCGAAGAATTTTGTTATTCACTAATCCCAGGGGTCAATTGGGCGACAAACGAGAAACTAGGGGATTATAAGAGATAACTAGACAGACAAGAAATACATGTGCGACCTTGCCCATATATACAGGGTGTCCCAGCTTATTCGAAGCGGTCTCTGTAGGCCAAACGATGGACTTTTTAAAAAAACTTTTTGAAAATTCAAGTACAGGATCACAATGGCCATAATTTAAAATTATTTTGGAGTATACAGAGTGTCCCATATGACAGTGGCATATCAAAGTTATGTTTTTTTAAATGGAATGCTCCTATGTTATTGCATTTTTAGATTGTCTGAGAAGAGAAAATAAGATTGGCTTTCACAGTTGGTGTTTAAATTCAGAAGTTTTTGAGTTATAAACAAGTGAAAATCGTCATTTTTCAAGTTCAAAGCCCTGTACAACGAAAACGGCTGAAGATAGAGAAAAACGGGTTACATGTCCCTATTTTATTTTTTCATGTACTATCCAATGGTATAGATGAAATGTTTATACAGGGTGATAAAAAATTTGAAAAATTCTGAGATTTCTCCACGCGTCGACAAATAAAAAAATCAAAGAAAGTACAAATATTTCTATACCATAGGATAGTACACGGAAAGTTAAAATAGGGACATGTAAGCCGTTTTTCTCTATCTTTAGCCGTTTTCGTTGTACAGGGCCTTGAACTTGAAAAATGACGATTTTCACTTGTTTATAACTCAAAAACGTCTGAATTTAAACACCAACTGTAAAAGCCAATCTTATTTTCTCTTCTCAGACAATCTAAAAATGCAATAACATAGGAGCATTCCATTTAAAAAAACATACCTTTGATATGCCACTGTCATATGGGACACTCTGTATACTCCAAAATATATTTAAATTATGGCCATTGTGATCCTGTACTTGAATTTGCAAAAAAAATTCGGAAAAAATCAATCGTTTGGCCTACAGAGACCGCTTCGAATAAGCTGGGACACCCTGTATAGCAGTGTTGCCAGATTTATTTAGTGGTGCTTTTAGTAGATCGGATAGGTATACCTAATCAATTTATTATTAATAATTGAAGTCGAGTAGGCAGTAGGTACGTACCTATACCTATACCTACCTATGGCTATGTTGCACTTTAGCATCATCGGTAAGTCAGGTCTTTGGTCAGGTGAAAAAAAAAAATTTTAAAAAAACCTACCCTGACCAAAGACCTGGCTTACCGGTGAGTTTTAGTGCGGAAAAAAAAATAAATACCACTATAATTAATAATGATAATGTGTATCGCCATATCCATTATAGTATATTACTTTTCTATTGATGTTTCATGTTTCTGCTGTAGGTATAGTATAAAATCATAACTGTAAATGCACTATGGCCCGTATTCATCAATAAATATAACCCCTGGGGTTATATTTTAGAACATGTGATTGGTTCAAAGTTCGTAGCGCTCATAGGGTTTGAGCATTAGACCAATCAGCTGTCAGAAAATTCAAAATATAACCCCAGAGTTATATTTTGAAGTTTGATGAATACGGACATAAGGGATTGATGATGTATTTGATAGAACTTAAAAAAAATAATGCATCAAGTATTAATATTATTTATTAATTTTTTTCAATTTTTATTTAATGTAGAAAATCGGAATTTCTGTAAAATTTGGCAACGTAGCCATACAAGAGCATGCAAATAACTCAACGGTATTTAGAAATCCCTTCGCCCAATTGAGCTCCCGGATTATAAGGACCCCCGTCGTGACGAAGGGTCACTCAGGTAATTTCGCCCAATTGAGAAACGCCGAGGTCTATTGGGGTTTAATTGAATGGTATTAAAGTTTATAAAATAACATTATGGTGGAGAAATTAATATTTACGTTGATCTACTTTAATAAGGTTTCAAAATTGGTAATTTTTTGTAAATAATATACATGGGAATTTTTTTTTTTTAAATTTTAATTTACATCATTAACTTTGATTGTAATTTAATAGTCCGCAAAATATACGAAAAAATAGTCGTAGGTTTGCAATAATTCTCATAGAGCTGAAATTTGGTACAGAGACCTTGGGAATATTATTACATACAAAATACTAAAAGTCCCCGTCGATTCCGCATTCGCAAAAGAAAGTTATTCAAGGTCAAAGGTCAACGATATTTTCCGATATTTACTATTTTCCGGTAAACGATAAGCTTTATCATAAAAATAATTCAAACAAACGTTGTAGATCATGAAATTACTCGTATCACCAAAATTTGTTTTTATAGACTTTCTTCTAAAAATCACTTTATCAGGAATCAATTTCCTGAGATTCTAAATAACGGAAATTAATAATATGTACCGCGTATTATACGTACAAACCATTGGATGTTTAATTATGATAGTATAACCACAGTATTTAAATAATAAAAAAATATATATTAAATTAATTGCCCAAAAGTAATTTAAAAGATCGACTCTTCTTCACAAAACTTCATCATTTTCGATTTTTTCTTGTTCTATACGGAGCTGCAAAAAAAATTGTTTAGACAAGTAATAAAATGCTTCTACTAGTCAACACGAGTATCGAGTATACAGGGTGTCCCAGCTTATTCGAAGCGGTCTCTGTAGGCAAAACGATTGACTTTTTCAAAAAACTTTTTGAAAATTCAAGTACAGAATCACAATGGCCATAATTTAAAACTATTTTGGACTATACAGAGTGTCTCATATGAGAGTGGCATATCAAAGTTATGTTTTTTTAAATGGAATGCTCTTATGTTATTGCATTTTTAGATTGTCTGAGAAGAAACAATAAGATTGGCTTTTACAGTTGGTGTTTAAATTCAGAAGTTTTTGAGTTAGAAACAAGTGAAAATCGTCATTTTCAAGTTCAAGGCCCTGTACGACGAGAACGGCTGAAGATAGAGAAAAACGGCTTACATGTCCCTATTTTAACTTTTTATGTCGTTTTCGTTGTACAGGGCTTTGAACTTGAAAAATGACGATTTTCACTTGTTTATAACTCAAAAACTTCTGAATTTAAACATCAACTGTAAAAGCCAATCTTATTTTCTCTTCTCAGACAATCTAAAAATGCAATAACATAGGAGCATTCCATTTAAAAAAAACATAACTTTGATATGCCACTGTCATATGGGACACTCTGTATACTCCAAAATAATTTTAAATTATGGCCATTGTGATTCTGTACTTGAATTTGCGAAAATTTTTTGGAAAAAATCCATCGTTTGGCCTACAGAGACCGCTTCGAATAAGCTGGGACACCCTGTATACTATCAAATTCAAGGATAGCTAGGCAATCAAGAGGACCAAAAAGATTTGAGTTGGAAATTAGTAGATAATCCTTTGGAGCCAATTCAAACTTTACTGCCACAAGCTCTGGAAAGACTTCTCGAAACCATCTGTTGCAATTGAAAAAAGGGTTGTAGTCCAAAATGTAATTGTAAAAAACTCTGGTTATTTTGTTTACCACTATGTAGGTATAATACTAATTGCCAAGACCAGTCTTCTTCCAATGTTAAATCAGCTTCAACAGATGAATATTTTTATGATATGAATGAGATATTGTATACACATCAACTGCTCGTGTATCTTTTTTACATATCCAGCTAAAACTGCGGTAATGTGTGCAGTTTTAAGTAACAGTCGATGGCGACTTTTAATATTTTATTTGTAATAATGTCCCCAAGGCCCCTGTAGGAAATTTCAATGATATGCGAATCATTTCAAATTGACCGGAGTATAATGAGAAATCTACCCACTTAATTAAATAATTTTGACCATACATATAATATAACTACGAGTATGATAAATGATACATATAACTTTCCCATATCACCATAAGCATAAATTCCTCTTTTTAATTTTTTCTAACTGAAAAACTGACAGCGTACTTACGACAATAATCCCTTTCAATACTTCTGTAACATTCCTACTACATTCCTACTTTAGCAACCTCCTTATGGGAAACGGACCACCAATAGGGACTTCTGAATTTGCATTGTAACTACCCCACTACCACAGATAATTACCAGTTCTCTGAAAGCATATAAGAAGGACTTTTGCACTTTGCAGTTCAGTTGTACCTACTGTTCAGTTGTTCGTCGTAGAAGTATTTCAGATTCAGAAAAGTCCTCTGATACTCCGATCCGATCAGTTATAAGTAAAATGTGCTTCTTCAGTAAACTGAGGGATATTTGCCATTAGTGAAAGTATAGCTTGAGTTTTGTGAATCAGATTATAAAATGTTCTCTAAAGCTCCTAGATTTTTCGAAAAAAGGAATGGTAAGGATTTTTTTTATAGATTTGTAGTTTGATTTGAGAAAATAAGATAGTTCTTCTCTTCACAATTACTTTTACTTGTTTATTAAGGTTTTTGTTAACTGGTAGATAATTAGAATATAAGTTTAGTTTCCAAATTCTATTAAGTATGCATTGTCTTCAAAATTTTTATGTTGATATTTCTGTTGATTAGACAAATATTGTAAATAATCATGTAAACTTATTGAAGTTATCATTGATAGATAAAATTTTATTATCACAATTAGCAATTAAATTTCCAGTCATTCATGTGGTTCTCAAGTTCAGAAAATACCTATATTGCTAGTTGTTGCTTTAAAAAGCTCAATAAAAATCATTTTCGCTAAAAAAAAGCTACATATAATTTGGAAAAAATACTTCATTTCCATGTCAAATAAATTAATAAACGTCTATTTTACTCTAATTATTTCTATAAAACTTTTTTATACAGGGTGTCTGCTTAAGGCTGGCCACCGGCTATATCTCGGAAACTAATGGGCCTATAACCTCAAAATAAAAAATTTCCAGACATAAGTGATCACGAGAAATTCAATGAAAATATTTTCAAGATGGCCGCACTTCCGGAAATACCGGAAGTTGACACCTACTTCGTTATTTTAACAGGAACACCCTGTATATTATTATATTTTTAAAATGTCTGAAAAAATCGAATACAGGTGGTTTTCACCATTGGAATTTAGATAGAGCGGTTTATGAGTTATAAACAAGTGAAAATCGAAAATTTTCAACTTCAAAGCAGTCTAGAACTAGAACGGCTCAAGATATCCAAAAACGGTTTACATGTCCCTATCCTAACTTTTCACGTTTTATCCCAGTATGTGGAGTAAATTTTAATACAGGGTGATGAAAATTATCCGATTTTTCATCACCCTGTATTAAAATTTAAACCACATAGAAAAATACTATGTGAAAAGTTAAGATAAGGACATGTAAACCGTTTTTAGATATCTTGAGGCGTTCTAGTTCTAGACTGCTTTGAAGTTGAAAATTTTCGATTTTCACTTGTTTATAACTCATAAACCGCTCTATCTAAATTCCAATGGTGAAAACCACCTGTATTCGATTTTTTCAGACATTTTAAAAATATAATAATATACAGGGTGTTCCTGTTAAAATAACGAAGTAGGTGTCAACTTCCGGTATTTCCGGAAGTGCGGCCATCTTAAAAATATTTTCATAGAATTTCTTGTGATCACTTATGTCTGAAATTTTTTATTTTGAGGTTATAGGCCCATTAATTTCCGAGATATAGCCGGTGGTCAGCCTTAAGCAGACACCCTGTATTCATCGATTAGAATTGATTATATTATATGTATAGGTTAAATATTTTAAACCTAATAAAAAAATCGTATTTTTTCTCTATAGCTATAAGTTTAAGTTTTTTCGTAAATGAGAACTAAACATATTTTATTAAAACATACTTACCTAGGCACTTCAAGTACAACTAATTATTTTTCAATGTCTTGAATATTTTGGGAATAACTTTATTTGAAATTGAAAAAATTAAACATTTATAATACCTAACAGGCAGAAGACTATCCAAAAACTGTCTATAACTATCAATGTTTTTGTTATTTTGCGGTTGCTCACCTGACACTTACCAATACTAAAAAAAAATTAACTCCAGGCCGACAAACGTATCAGTGTCCATTACAATATTTTAGCAAATGAAAAAATAAGTCAGGACAACAAATTTAAAAATATGTACAAGGCGTTACCTAAAGATACGAACTTAATTTAAGAGCGTATTTCTGTATAATTTTTAAATGGAAAAGTTCATTCAAAGGGGTTTCCTAAAATATCTGGTTATCGAGATGAAGTTTTTTTGTATTATCTTGAAAACCAGGAATTTTAGGACACACGTTTTCATTAATTTTTTGACTTGAAATTGGTCCTCAAATAAACTTTTAATGTAGGTACAAAAAATAACACATGCATGCACGTCCATTCCAGTTTTAATTCTATTATGGTGTCTTAAGGGGTTGCAGTTATAGTGTTGCAGGAAATAGGAAGAAAAATCAAGGAACATAAAATTTTTATTTTAGTTGCTTCATCTGAAAAATATCAGAATTTAAAACAAATCATCAGTGGTGTACATTTATCTTTGCAATAATATCGATGAGGCTGCCCTCTGGACCCCACTGGATTTAATAATTTCAATGTACTTGAAGCTAAAGATGCTGCTTATTTATTAACACCCTGTATCTGGAAAATCAGATATTTTAGGACACATGTTTATATGAACTTTTTGGAATAATGAACTTTTAAAGTTGGTCCAGAAACACGCCCTTAAATTTAGTACATACCTTTAAGTAACACCCTGTATACTATTCTGTAATTTACATAAGTTTTATTTTTTTTCATTTTGATGCATTTTTTTTTTCATTCTAGATATTTTGGCTTCCCCGGCTGATTATAATCTGACCACTTTACTTGGAAGCCCGTCGGTGATGCCTAAAAGCAGCGTGGATGACGATTGGTTCATGTGCGCCAAAAAGTAAGTATATTCTGTAAATTAATACAATAAGATATCCGAAAATAATAACCCAAGAAATCAGAGAAGTTAAGAAATTATAACTCAAAAATTTTTTGCCGAGTTTGAAAACTATTTTTCTCAACATTTTTCATTTAGGTAACTATAAATCTTGTTTGTGAATCTGTATTTTAAATTTTCTAAGCTTGTTACACAGAAATTAAAACAGAATGAACTAAGTATCTTGGATAAAAGTGCTTTTTAGAAATCTCGGCACTGAATGATGGCGATTAGGTACTTATACTAAATAACTTACAGTAAATATTATAAAGGCTCACTAGGCTAACGGGCAGATTTCTGTGCTCGTTTTTGAAGCTAATGTCGACGTCAAATGACTTTTATTAACATTTTTGTAATTACTTTCATGTCAAGAATATAGTAATTTAAAAAAAATCCACTTAGACTCGATACCTTCTTCGGAAATGGTCTCAGAAATCTGCCCGTTAACTTGATGAGCATTTATAATACCCGCTGTAAATGGCATTTTCGATATAAGCAAAGCATGTTTTGGAAACATTCGCGACAATTACCTACAATAAGAACAAGTTTACTTAGTATTTATTTTTACAAATTATAGGTAGTATTATACCTTATTATGTACAGAAGGTTTTCCTAATAACATGCTAATATTTCAGGATGTAATTTCTCAGGTTATTTTAGAAATAAAATATGAACGACTCAAATTTTTTACTTGGGTGTTGAATTTTTGTTTTTTAGGGAGTTTTTTTTCTATCTCCGAAAGTGGTTTAGATTTTTATTCAATTCTGGTATATTAGATATGTTAATAGGATATAACACCACATTATTTAGTATGAAAATTTATTCCATTGCTCCACTCTGATGTTTCTATTTTCAAAAATAATTCGCTAATACATGCTAGCTATTAAAGTATTAAATTTTAATTTAATGGTTTTAATCAAGAACAAAGAACGACGTGCTTCCGAATGGGAAAACGCAAGTGACCGTTTTCATTTTGAATTGCATTATTGCAGAATAAATATCTGCATTTGCAAAATGTCAGAGGACATGTCTGCGGGTACGCCACTGGTGGAGCAAATAAAATAACTTTTATAACTAAAATATATGGTCTTCTATCATAATGACACATAAAAAGGTAATTTTGTGTTATTAATTTTTGGTTGCCATGATTTTTTTATACCGACATAACTAGGTACATAAAAATCAATATGGTGGCCATGAGAAAAACTAAAGGTGGTTATGAAAACTCTGGGCTCTAGTCGGCTTTGGAAATTTTCTGATGTCAGACGGATAGCTTTTTATGACTTATATAAACTTACAAAAAATAATTTTAATATTTTAAACAATAAAAATGATATTACTAAAATAAGGAATCACGATTTTTCAGTTTTTTCAGATTCTTATTAAACACAAAAGCATCTTTTCTCTAATTTGACAGATTTCGTATCTTTTACCTTTCCAAGAACCCCATATACTGCCATTTAAACTGGACATCCTGTATAGTCTTTGTATCAAGAAATCGACCTGAAATAAGAAAAATTCCGTTGTCGATTTTATTTGTTCTGTTGATTAGAGGGAGGGGGAGGTAGTCTAAAGCTAGTCACTGGTAGTCTAAATTCAAAATGGCGACCAGATCCAAAGCGGGCATCGATCCGGAATTTTGAATTATATGAGAATACGATTTTCTTCCATATCTCGGACATTTAAAATTTTTGTGCAAAAATTATCGAAACGAAACTTGTGGGAAATTCAATTTTGCGATTTACGGTCTTCTCTCTACGATCGATATAAATTATTAAAACTGAAAAATGTCCATTGTTTCCATCATCCTGTATAGAAATTTATAGTAGGTATAGTAGAACCATTTTAAGAAAACGGAAAGCCATAAAAGTAGAAAGAAACCGAGAAATGCATATACAGGTGTCCCAAAATTTATTTATCAAGAGATATCTGCGTTATTTCAAAAAATAAAAAATGAAATTCGGGAAATTTCAACCATACCTCTAAGGCTTTCCAGCTGCACCCTCAATGGCAACTCCTTGACAACCCTCGTTTATTATATTATATTGTTTTCGGCGTGCTAGATATGTCTCGATTTAAAAAATCGTATGACATTCATTGTATTCAAAAAGAAGTCAACAATCCTGCCTAGCAAAAAATATGTGGGTGTCATTTGAAAAAAAAAATATAGGGGATGATTACTTAGAGGCGGAAAGGCGTAAAGGGGCCTTGAGGGTGCAGCTGCAAAGCCTTAGGGGTATGGTTTAAATTTTCCAAATTTCATTTGTTTTTTTTTTTTTTAAATAACGCGGATATCCCTTGATAATGAAATCTTGGGACATCCTGTATTGCATGCTTCAGGCTGACCAGTGGCTCTCGAACATTTTCAGGTATATCATTAAAGGTTTCTCTCGAGGTTTCTTTTATACCAATACTTTTTATTTTACGTTTTTTTTTTTTAAATATATTTAATAAATGAGTTACCTACTATAAATCAGTACTAAGTCAGTACGTATACATATAGGATAATAATTTTTGAAAAAAAAATCAAAATAAACACGAACACAGGCGCATGCAAAAGTTTGCGGAACTTTTCCACCACACTGTGGAAACATTGTTCAATAGCAAATTAGATTAGTACCTAATTACCTTGCCTTGCCAAGGTTTCCGCGCCAAGGCACGCTGTGGTCACCAGGACCCACCTCGGTCCTCCCGATCTCAAGGTCGCTCCCGGGTGGTCGGCAGGATCCTCTCGATCCTTCACTCCCGGAAGAGCACCAGGCGGTCAGCAGGATCCATTTTGATCCTTTACGTCCGGTTAGAGACCACCAGGCGTTCTGCAGGATCATCCTCTCGATCCTTCACGCCCAATTACAGAAACCACTCACAGGCGATCGGCAGGATCATCCTCTCGATCCTTCACGCCCGGAACAAAGTCAGGCCACACTGGCCTCCACTCTGACCTACACATGCAGGCCACACGGGCCGCTCTCAGGTCTTCTATCGGGTCTACACATGCAGACCAAACAGGCATCACTTGCCTTCGGCCACCTAGCCGCTCTCAGCCTCACAGGCTACAGACCTTCTCTCAGGGACTCAAGCTAACACATGCACAGGCCACAGAGGCCCACCAGATCTACCAAAAATCAGGTCAAATTTTGGGATGTGACACTTTCATTTGTGCGTAATTTAGACAAATTAATATTTTCTGAATCAGACGTAAAGAGTAGCCAACTCTCGGTTTTCTTATGGCCGCCACATTGTTTTTCTATGTCATTCGGTATGAAAAAAATAATGGAAACCAAAAACTAATAGGTAAACTTCAAAAAATAAATTTCAAAAATTTTTATTTTTGGATAGAATATGATATGAATTACGATAGAATATCATAGAGAAATTAAAAAACCATGAGGCAAGCAGTATGACTTCATATTGACGTATTTCAGCGAATTTTTTTTGTTTTTCTTCGAAAAAAGAACAAAAATTTTTGAAATTTATTTTTTGAAGTTTATTAGTTTTTGATTTCTATTTTTTTTCCATACCGAATGACATAGAAAAACAATATGGCGGCCACAAGAAAAACAAAAGTTGGCTATGAAAACTTTGGGATCTAGTTGGCTACATGACTACTTATTTGCCCATGAAAAATTATTTACTTATTTTCAATAGTAAAGAAGATATGGCTAAAATAACAAATCTCAATTTTTCAGTTTTTTCATCCTGAAAAATCTGAAATATCCTATTTCAACAACGACTGAAATTATACGATTTTTTTTCCAGATTCTGAATGAGCATAAAATTGGGCAACTTTTATCTAATTTAAGCAACCCTGTATCTCTTCTGGTTTAGGAGATCCGAATGGTGGAGCCAGTTGAAAGTGACCACCCTGTAGAGTTATTGTAGTAATCATTCCTTAAAAGGATAAGGGTGAGTTTTTCATTTTACATGGTTTAGTGTCCCGGATCCCAGTTATTTATGTCCTCCTGACCTTAGGAAATTTAATTTAAAGCTCTTTATCTACACCCCTACACGTGGTCCAAACACGTGTCGTATGGGGTCCTCCAAAAATGACCAGATTCTAAACTCTAATAGCCAGTATTAGTATTATAAAAGGCCCATGAAGCTAACAAGCAGATTTCTGTGACCATTTTTGAAGTTAATATCGACGGCAAATTACTTTTATGAACATTTTTGTAACCCCATTCATGCCAAGAATGACTAAATTGCTATATTTTCCACCTACGGTTGATACCTTTTCTATAAAAAGCCCAAGAAATCTGACTGTATATACTGCACTTTACTGCGTCCTTGTAAATACTATTGTTACCAAATACTCGAGACCAGAAGTCTGCCCAAAAAGAGCAGACTGCTACTTTGTCACTGTGACTTGACCAGAACAATCGCAACCAGTAACACTGACACTGATGTAGACAACGGAGCAGTTCATGCTTCGTTCTCCGTGGTTATTACGTTGCTTCTTTGCGTCAGTATTAAAATTTATGTTGTCCCCTCTGCTGCCGTATGCGTTTGGAGCTCTTGGCAGTCGCAATTTCGCGATATGCTAGCATGTCACAGTCATTTTCCAGTTCAAATCAGTCTGGTCGAGCAATTAGCAACGATCGACAGTCGCAATAAGACTGTCCGACTGTTCCAGTACACTGTTCTACGATTATACAACTATGCTACATGTGTAAGAAATAATTATTATAAAAATGAATTACATATTTGATTTATTTGCAGTTGAGGTCATTAAAGACTTATCCAGATAAAAGAACCCAAGATAACTAGAATGTCATCACCAGACGAGAGAGCGTACGTGCGGATTGTCGAGGAGCCAGCGTCCAAGGCGGTGCGTTTCCGTTACCAGTGCGAGGGCCGATCCGCGGGTTCGATACCCGGCGTAAGCAGTACATCCGAATATAAGACGTTCCCGTCGATTCAAATCGTCGGCTACATTGGCAGGGCCATCGTGGTGGTGTCGTGCGTCACGGAAGATGAACCTTACAGGTTGGTAAAGTTTCTTCTATTACTTATTGTTTGACATTTGTGCAGGATGTCAAAATTATGCCTCTCACACATTTAAAAATGCAATTCCTGTTGCTAAACCGTTCAATTTCGTTGCAGGCCGCACCCCCACAACTTGGTCGGAAAGAAAGGATGCAAGAAGGGAGTCTGCACTCTGGAAATTTCTCCCAAGACGATGTCGGTGACTTTTTCGAATTTCGGCATCCAGTGCGTTAAAAGGAAGGACATCGAATCCTCCCTGAGGGTGAGAGAAGAGGTCAGGGTCGATCCGTTCAAAAGTGAGTCGATCTTTGTGTCTGACAGTGAAGTTGTAATTAAAATATAAATGAAATTTTCAGCCGGTTTTGAACACAGAAGTCAACCCAGTTCGATAGACTTGAACGCTGTGAGGCTATGTTTCCAAGTGTTCCTGGAAAGCGAGAGTGGGAAGTACACAGTACCGCTGACACCTGTCGTCAGTCAAGCGATCTATGACAAGAAATCCACTTCTGAACTTGCCATTGTCGAATTGTCAGATTGTGTTAGCTATGTCGATGGAGGCAAGAAGATAATGATATTTTGTGAGAAGGTAGGACATCAAAATAAATACAATGTTTGTTTTTAAAACTTAGAAAAGTAACTGGCTTTAAAGTAGATTTATTTAAGGCCAAAATGTACCTGACCTAACTTACAGGTAATACAAAATTTGATGGCGGAGAATTCCAAGATGGCATTCTAAAGCAGGCTACTGAGATCTGTATGCTCATAAAGCAAATCCGATTATCTCATCGTGTCCTTTCCAAGAATTCTCCGCCTTCATATTCTGTACGAGCAGTATTTCTAAAAGGCCTATTCTAGTTGCAGCCAGCAGCCCTTTAGTCAGTTGAATCTAATAAATCTCATCCAATCGTATTCTTTTATTTCTTCCTATCTTATCATGGGCTAATAAGCGCCTGTTTTATAAACTTTTCCAGATTATCACGAAACCTAAATTATTGTAACACGGGATATGAGCATAACCTCTAAATATCTCAATCCGTAGGTGGCTAAAGAAGACATCCAGATCCGATTCTTTGAGACCAAGGATGGCCAGATCGTGTGGGAGGCTCTGGTCGATTTCCAGCCGTCGCAGGTCCATAAGCAGACCGCGATCTCGTTCCGGACGCCGCGCTACCGGACACTCGAAATCACCGAACCCGTCAAGGTTTTCATCCAGCTGAGAAGGCCGTCCGACGGGATGGAGAGCGAGGCGTTGCCCTTTCAGCTCTTGCCTCTGGACTCAGGTATGTCACCGTGCTGATTGTTCAGGGGAAATCTCGCCAAGAAGGTCAACTTCGCTCTCTTGAGTAGTTTGTTGGAAAATGAAAACAATAAGCAGTCAGTTAAAGGGAATGCTGTCTCTACTGGACTTTTTAGGATCTGAGAATGCATTAATTATTATTGACAAATGATAATAATGTTAACTAGAAAAAGAGACTTTTATTGAATGTATTAAAAAATTTCAGTACCCGGAACCTTGAAGCGAAAGCGACAAAAATATGATGACCCTCTTGAAATGCTAACGGTTCTTCAGGAGCAAGCAGCCACAGCTAGTAAGTTTTATTTCTCTCTCTCTGTCTCTCTATTACATGGTGTTGGATTGTTGGGTCTTTATTTTTAATTTAAGGCTATGATGTATTTCATTTCTATATAAAATTCTACTTTTTAGGGTGTTTTGTAATTGAATGTCAATATTTAAGGGGGTGATTTTTAGGTCCATTTTAAGAAGAAAACTTCATAAGAACATATGACCTAAAAGTCTTGACTTTTGAGATACAGGGTGGTAAAGTTTTTAAAAATAAATAATTTTTTCATAATATCTGTAATACCGCTCTGGATATTTTAATGAAATTTAATAGACAGGTATTACTCATCAAGAGGCATTTTTTCATGTACCACATTTCGTTTTATCTCCACCAGTAACGATCGTGCAGAATTTTACCTGCATATTTTTATATTTTTTTATTGTCATTTTATCGACAATCTTGTGACCATGTAGAGAAACAAAATTTATTTTTTTATGCGAAAACCTTGCATCGGCCTGAGAAAAAATAGGTAATAAAATTTGCTTGAAAATAAATGGGGATTCCAAATGTGATTTTTATTTGAACAGAAATCAGTGGAGTACCATCAATGTCTGCTAAAATATGCCGGTAAAATTCTGCACGATCGTGCACCATCGTCACTAATGGAAATAAAATGAAACGTGGTACATGAAAAAATGCCCCTTGATGCGTAATACCCGTGTACGAAATTTCATTAAAATATCCAGAGCGGTATTACAGATATTACGAAAAAATGATTTATTTTAATGAAACTTTACCACCCTGTATCTCAAAAGTTAAGACTCTTAGGACATACGTTCTTATGAAGTTTTCTTCTTAAAATGGACCCAAAAATCGCCCCCTTAAATATTGACATTCAATTAAATAACACCCTGTATATCTTCCTTCAGTCACTATTAGATTCTTTAATTAAAGGAACTAATAATTTCCAGACGCAATTCCCTGTCCATTCTGTGGTCAGATGTACGCCCCAAATAGCCCGATGTACGACCCCAACTTGAGCCCGATGAACGCCTCCAACAGCCCGATGTACGCTCCCAACTTGAACCCGACGTACGCCCCTAACTTGTCCGTCCCGCCCGAATACCAGCAGGCCGATGTCCACTGCAATCACCAGTACAACCCGCCGACCGAGCAAACACACTGGAACATCCCGGCGGCGTCCGCCGACCCCGCCCCTATGATGACCGACGATCCGTCCACTCCCCATTTGGATAGCAACGGCAGCCTGGGAAGCTTGCTCGATATGAACTCGGCCGAGCTGGCAACGCTGATCTTGTCCAATGCGAACGATCTCTCCGAGAGCTTCGGCATGAGCATGTCGTTGTTGGAGAACTGTGATGGGAATGAAAGTGATAGTTTTACGAGGCTGGTGAACCCAATCGGAAATTTGTGTCAGATCGATGACGTTTATTAAAGTCCCTAGTAGGAGACTCCAGGAGCCAGATTCCGATTCAAGTAAATGTCGTCTACGCTGGGAAAAAACATGGCGGCTGGTTGCTGCTACGAAAGTTGCTACGATTGCTTATACAGTGAAAGAATCTTAGATGAGGTAAGCCTTAGGATAACTAAAGTCTTGTAACTCACTACTATAGACCCCGTCAGTGTGACGTCACTAGGCTGGGCTAAGCGTTAACGGTTCCAAATAAACATACCGTTCACGTGGCCATTGTTATCAGTTGTCGTGATTTAGTTGAAGTTTTAAGTTCACGTACCTAGTCCTGAAGTTTGACTTATTGAGGTTGTTTTCAGGCATTGGCCTGCGATCGCCAACAATGGAATTGAATCAAATCATATTTTAAGTTTCCGTGGAGCTCGAGCCGTCTGTCAGTAGTTTAATTTCTATCACTAAAAATTCCGCATTTACTGTAATAAAAAGTTAACAGTGAAATTGGCAACTCTGCAACTGTCAAATGCTTGTTTATTTTCAACCGTAACCGGTTTCCCCGACCACCGACGTCATCACTTTAAGCCATTACTTTAAGCCATCACCATAAGCCGTAAATCATGAAAGATACTTAGCTCATGCTGCGTGCCAAATTTCATTTTTTTTAAAGCAGCCGTTTTGACAATATTCACAAAACATTATTTTTTTTCCCAAAAATTCAACACCCTGTATCTTGAAAAGGAAGCTTTCCCGGCTATAAGTGTATTAGAGAAACTGGCATTATTTTAACGTTATCTATCGTTTGGTAAAGTCCTGACGTTTTAAGTTGGACCACCCTGTATATCTTACACCGTGCCTAAAAGTAAATAGAAAGTTTAAATCTCGTTGGTTTATACTTTTTAACCGTTTTACTCGAAATGCTGTAAAATAGCAAGATATCCAATTTCACGAACATTATAGCGCTTTCACTTTAAAAGTATTTCCAAAAAGTATATGAAACAATTTGGTATCTACCACCGACATTAATTAGAAAATCTATTTATACCAAATTTTATTGTTTTATAATTTTGTTTGAATCTTCAATTATTTTATATTTAAATATGTACTAAGTTACTTACTTCACAACACACTCAACTATCAACACCGAAGACCGGACATTCTTCCTTAAATCGAACAAGTTTTACAACGCACAGCGCACAGTGACAGTGCCCTCCTCACGTGGGATTGGATTGGCTGTCACTTACTGTTAATAAGCACAATTTCAAGCTTTATTGTTGTCTCTCAATTCGTAATATTAATTATTAATGTCATCAATTGAAAAATGCTTACGAGTAATACTTATTTGATTTTTTGATTTGGGGGTCTTTTGTGGGCCAAGCCAGGGTCCAGAGCTCAGGGCCCCCTTGACGTCGCCCCCCCCCCCCCCCCGCGGTCGCCCCCCGCGGTCGCGGGGTTTGGCGGTATGGTAGCTACGCCACTGAATGTACTTCCATGAAAGATTTGTAAAATTGTTTCTTTATAACACCAACAGCGGGTATTATAAAGGCTCATTAAGTTAACGGGCAGAGTCAAGTGTAAATTTTTTAAATTTATCTATTCTTGACACGAAAGTAATTACAAAAATGTTAATAAAAGTAATTTGACGTCGATGTTGGCTTTAAAAATGGTCACAGAAATCTGCCCGTTAGCCCAATGAGCCTTTATAATATTGTGGTAAACTATTAGTAAACTTGCAGGATCGTCATGTGATAAATAAGGAGGATAATTAAAAGGTGATTGGGTTTTGATTGGTTTATTGGTTAACACTTAAACACTACATAACGACGGTTGTCTATGACTAGTAATACTTTCCCTAATAATACTTACATAATTATATCTAATACTATAATAGTAATAAGTTCTTAATAATAATCCTCGGATAGAGTGTCCATCTGTTATACACCGTGTCTCTTGAATTTCTGGACGTAGGGAATTCCCATGTTAAAATAAACTATTGTAAATATTGGCTCCCCTAATTATTTTACAGTAAAATGTCAAATGTAAAACTTCTTAAGGAAAAATGCTGATTCTTATGCAATAATTGGATTTTCATTTGGTTCATCCGTTTTCGAGAAAATCAGGAAAAACTGAACGGTTTTTCGTAGTTTTTCAAGGTTGCTTTGCTTTTGACAGATAATGCTAATAACTAATAAGATAATAACAAATCTCTAATATTTCTAAGTGAATTGCCAGAGTAATGTCATTCAATAAATTGTCTTCAATGGTGTTATTTCAATTATTGGTCAATTCATTTTTATAAACAAGTTTTTCTTTAAAAAGTATAATACTTTGCCACTTAAAGTTTTAATGGTGAATGAATTACTTTTGAACAATCAGTTATTGACAATTAATAATTTTTAGCATTATCTGTCAAAAGCAAAGCAGCCTTGAAAAACTACGAAAAACCGTTAAGTTTTTCCTGATTTTCTCGAAAACGGATGAACGAAATGAAAATGCAATTGTAGCATGAGAAGCAGCTTTTTTTCCTTAAGAAGTTTTATATTTGACAGTTTACTGTAAAACAATTAGGGGAGACATTATTTCCAATAGTTTATTTTAACATGGGAATTCCCTATGTCCACAAATTCAATAGACACTGCCTTGAAAAACTACGAAAAACCGTTAAGTTTTTCCTGATTTTCTCGAAAACGGATGAACCAAATGAAAATGCAATTGTAGCATGAGAAGCAGCTTTTTTTTCCTTAAGAAGTTTTATATTTGACAGTTTACTGTAAAATAATTAGGGGAGACATTATTTCCAATAGTTTATTTTAACATGGGAATTCCCTATGTCCACAAATTCAATAGACACAGTGTATATGGCTGGGTCAATGCCAATGGCATTGTTTACCCTTACTCATTATTTCTGCAAGGTTGGGTTACCGTCTTGTTATTAAACATTATTTATGTGTGTCAATATGCTATTACAAATACTACTTGTTTTGATAACAAGATAGTTAATTAATTTACTTTAAAATATTTACTTATTGAAAGTAAGATCTCCTTACTAATATAATCTTAACTGGTACATGACACATCCATCACAATATTGGCTGCAAGCTTATTAAGTAATCAAATATTTATTACAAAAAGGCAAACCTAATTTTATGATAAAATATGATAAAAAAAAATAAGATTTGGTTTTCATATCGCTTCCTTTGGTATTTTCTCTGCTATATCTCAGCTCCGGTTGGCGTAGCCAAAGCTTGATATCATCCTCGTAATTTTTTCGGCCAGTAAAGGATACTTCTTCTAACCGCATCTAAAATGCAAAATAACTTTATTTCTAGGAATATTTTTTTCTACATAACATTATCGAATTGAGAAAAGCAACTTTGAATAATTCTCTCACCTTTTAATATGTTTGTCCCACTTATTTTGCATTTTGTCCCTTAACCGTCCATGAAATTTTTCGCGCTAATCTGTGACAATAATCTTGCCAAACCCTTTCTGATAACTTCTCGGGAAGTTGCTCCTCCTAAGAGGAAAAAAATGTCTCCTAGAAAATATGAAGGAAAGTAAACAATGGTTTTTAAGGATAATTTTAAAGTGGTATCTCACCGATTCCGTCTGCCGGGTTGGCAACGTAGCACCGGTATGTATGGATGTGTTTTTTGGTCGATGATTGAAATTATGCCCAAATTCCTGTAAAAATAAGAGTTTCAAATACTGTTTTCGCGCACAATAGTTAGTGAAAGTATTTATGAGTGAATTTATGTAAGTAATAATTGGAAATTTCATTACTAATACGCGGAAATAAGCAGATCAGAATTTGGCGTAAAAGACGAAAACTGTTATCAAAGTGTGATAAGTCCAGGCTACAGCTAAACCACCACATCGACGTTGCCGAGTTGTATAGAATTTACGATTAAAATAAAACCAATAAAGTGAATGTGTATTTATTGCGTAGACAATAAATCATTAATCAAAAATCATGGAGAAGAAATTAGATCATATTTTGCAGCGTCTAAATGAAGTAGAAATAAATCTCAAAAGTAATCTACAAGCAACGAATACCGAGATAATGCAAATAAAAGAAATTTGTTTAAATAACAAACAGAAGTATAACGACCTGAACATAATGGTGCAAAGGCAACAATCCACAATAGATTTTCTGCAAAAGGAAGTAAACAAGAACAATCTCATAGTATTTGGGATTCCGGAAGACGAAGAAATTTTGAAATTTTTCATAGATACTGTGGGCCAGAAGCTGAATATCGAATGTACAGAATCTGGCGTAAGAGCCATTTATAGAATTGGGCAGAAAGCAGATGACCGGCAAAGACCAGTAAAGGTATGTCTCCACGATTATCGCCTAAAAACTCACATCTTTAATAATAGACGCAAATTAAAGAATACGCACATATTTATTAATGAAGACTTGCCACTGAAATACAGAATTGAGAACAAAAAGAAACGGCTTCTACTTACCGGAAGAAACCGAAAACGTAACAAACCACAGTCATCAGAGGACTCTGAAGCAACCCCGGAAAAGATAGTTCAAGAAAAGAAGAAAGTGAAAAATGGGAGGAACATAGTTCAAAGTAATTGCAGTCAAACTCCAAAAAACTGAATTTGAAAAACATTAGGGTAGTGTCGTGGGATTGCCAGGGTTTAACTAACTTTACATCGTCCTTGACAGACTTACAGGGTGCCTACAACTATGAAGATGACCTGATACTGTACTTTTGTAAAAATCCTTCACATCCTTGAGTCAAGGAGTCATAATCAAGGAGTCACATCCTTGATTATGATTGTTAACTATATTATGATTAGTAGCTCGTTATGATTGTTTTTTCCTGTTAGTTTTTACAGTCAGATCAAGGGATGGGTATGCGGTACATTGTATAGTGTGGGTTTTGTGGGTACTTTGTTTGAGTGGGGTACTTTAGTGGGTGTGATTGTGTGTTGGTTAGTTAGTTTTTTCTTTCATGCATTATAGTTGAGACACATACCTAACTACAATATTTAGATTTATAACTTATAACCTGCCAACCATTGTAACAAACCGATAGGTTTAAAATACAATAAATTCTATTCTATTCTATTCTATTCTATTCTTCTCACCGATTCCGTCTGCCGAGATCCGTCTTTCAAACGTCATCATACTCCAATAATTTTTTGAATTTAGTGAACGGTTGTTATAGGAATTGTTTCTCTGCTCCCAGAAGTCGTCTTCATGTCATGGTCACTATTTACTCTAACTAGTCTTCTAGCTAAGAGTATTTTGATTCCCTGAAATTAAGTTGAAGTTATCGTTGATAGATAAAATTTTATAATCACAATTAGCAATTAAATTTCCAGTCCTTCATGTGGTTCTCAAGTTCAGAAAATACCTATATTGTTAGTTGTTGCTTTAAAAAGCTCAATAAAAATAATTTTCGCTAAAAAAAGCTACATATAATTGGGAAAAATTTTTCATTTTCATGTCAAATAAATTAATAAACGTGTATTTTACTCTAATTATTTCTATGAAACTTTTTTATATTCATCGATTAGGATTGATTATATAGGTTAAATATTTTAAACCTAATAAAAAAATCGTAATTTTTCTCTATAGCTAACTTTAAGTTTTTTCGTAAATGAGAACTAAAAATATTTTATTAAAACATACTTACCTAGGCACTTCAAGTACAACTAATTATTTTTCAATGTCTTGGATATTTTGGGAATAACTTTATTTGAAATTGTAAAAATTAAACATTTATAATACCTAACAGGCAGAAGACTATCCAAAAACTGTCTATAACTATCAATGTTTTTGTTATTTTGCGGTTGACCAATAAACTTTTAATGTAGGTACAAAAAATAACACATGCATGCACGTCCATCCCAGTTTTAATTCTATTATGGTGTCTTAAGGGTTGTTATACAAGTTATAGTGTTGCAGGAAATAGGAAGAAAAATCAAGGAAAATAAAAATCTTATTTTAGTTGCTTAATCTGAAAAATATCAGAATTTAAAACAAGTCATCAGTGGTGTACATTTATCTTTGCAATAATATCGATGAGGCTGCCCTCTGGACCCCACTGGATTTAATAATTTCAATGTACTTGAAGCTAAAGATGCTCCTTATTTATTAACACCCTGTATCTGGAAAATCAGATATTTTAGGACACATGTTTATATGAACTTTTTGGAATAATGAACTTTTAAAGGTGGTCCAGAAACACGCCCTAAAATTTAGTACATACCTTTAAGTAACACCCTGTATACTATTCTGTAATTTACACAAGTTTTACTTTTTTTCATTTTGATATTCATTCATTTTTTTTATTCTAGATATTTTGGCTTCCCCGGCTGATTATAATCTGACCACTTCACTTGGAAGCCCGTCGGTGATGCCTAAAAGCAGCGTGGATGACGATTGGTTCATGTGCGCCAAAAAAGTAAGTATATTCTGTAAATTAATACATTATAAGATATCCGAAAATAATAACCCAAGAAATCAGAGAAGTTAAGAAATTATAACTCAAAAAAATTTTGCCGAGTTTGAAAACTATTTTTCTCAACATTTTTCATTTAGGTAACTATAAATCTTGTTTGTGAATCTGTATTTTAAATTTTCTAAGCTTGTTACACAGAAATTAAAACAGAATGAACTAAGTATCTTGGATAAAAGTGCTTTTTAGAAATCTCGGTACTGAATGATGACTATTAGGTATTTATACTAAATCACTCGAAATGGCATTTTCGATATCAACAAAGCATGTTTTGGAAACATTCGCGACAATTACCTACAATAAGAACAAGTTTACGTAGTATTTATTTTTACAAATTATAGGTAATATTATACCTTATTATGTACAGAAGGTTTTCCTAATAACATGCTAATATTTCAGGATGTAATTTCTCAGGTTATTTTAGAAATAAAATATGAACGGCTAAAATTTTTTACTTGGGTGTTGAATTTTTGTTTTTTAGGGAGTTTTTTTTCTATCTCCGAAAGTGGTTTAGATTTTTATTCAATTCTGGTATATGTTAATAGGATATAACACCACATTATTTAGTATGAAAATTTATTCCATTGCTCCACTCTGATGTTTCTATTTTCAAAAATAATTCGCTAATACATACTAGCTATACGAACACGACAGGTCTATTACACCATCTATAATTAACGACCCTGACTGAAGACCTAGACGGTAGTGGCGGCCAGCCTGTATATCGTTCGGGAGCAATAGTACGACATATTCATTATTATTATTATTATTATTAATAGTATTATTCGGTACTTCAGCGCAATATCTTATAAATTAAGTACCTAAATAATTATAAGTAGGTACCTATTATTATATTTAATAATACCTATATCATGATTATAAATAGGTAAGTACAAGTATGATAGTATTAATAGCGTACAGCTGTAAGTAGGTATACAATTCCCATAACCTATATAATGCATACTCAAAAGCGCGCAGATATTATGAATCACCCTGTATCAAGTATTCTACAGGGATATCAATGCAGTCTAATTACTGATTACAGCAAGATATGAACGTTTCCTGGGGTCGAATATATACCAGTGTATTTAAAGACACTCAGCCGAGCCCCCCCCCCCTCCCAATAGAATTACATCCACGAGAGTAGCTAGCACAGGGTGCGACTCTATCAGAGTTTCCAGACACCCAAGACCTCAGAGACGGATCTCGACAGCTCCGTAGACTTGAGTTAAAACTGAATGATATAAAATGTCGCTAAAATACCCAAGCAGACGAGGAGCTTATGGAATACAGCCCAGAAGATATGGAACGAATCTGATCGCAATAACCAAGTATCCTTCCGAGGGATCCAGAGCTAAAACCGCCAAAAGGACTTGCACTTTGTGTTCAGAAGAGATATGCTATGCAGTATACTTATATTATCACCTCCTTAAACAACACTTGACAGCATCGAGACTTTAGGGATATTAAAAACCATATATTAGGGGGCCCTAGTTCATAGATCATAGACGCGCCGTAGATAATATACCTATTCCTATACCTATATTTATAGTGGAGTAAGTTATTCCTTCGTAATCGACAAAACAACGGACGGTAACACATTGAATGCACATGAAGACATGGAACAAATCTGGTCGGAACGGACGAGTAGACATCAAAGGGATCTAGAGCTAATCTGCCAAGAAGGATTTGCACGGTGCTTCTCAAAGAAGAAAACTTTGTATTCAGAAGAGGCTTGCTGTGCACTATGCGTATATATCAACACCTTAAAACAATTCACGATAGCAGTAAGACTATATAATAGGGATATTCAAAACCCATATATTAGCATTAGTTCCTGGTTACATAATAGGTATGCGATCGGGGTCTACATCATAATATAATAATATGTATATCATAATACATCATATGGCTGACCGTAGATAATAGACCTATACAATAAATAACACTATCTTTTGGAAATTATACACACCCGCTGGTAGGCGCCACTCAGATAAAGGGTTGTTATAAGGATAAGTGCGCTACAATACTCTAGTTCTATATTTCTGGAATTGACACCCAGTTAACATAACTAAAAGAAAAAAAACAGGGGTGGGTCTTAAAGAAAACCGACATGATAACAGACATCTACAATAAAACCTATCTTTTTTTAAAACTATATAAAAGCCTGTACGAGCCTGCAGTGCCCTTATATGTACCAAAAGCTAAGACGATGTAAGCGACAATAATCTACTACTACCGTAATCATGGTATATCATTTCAGAGAACAACGAATATCTTAGACGGGGTAGCAGTGCATAGGTTCGACACCACGGTGCCAGAATTTAACGAGGTCTTGTATGGTATGTGTACGAGGGAAGTATGTCGTTTCACGGTGTATCGCAACGGCCACATTAAACCGGACGACTGTCCATGGTCTTATCAGCTGGAATCGTTGTATGTCAATTGGTTGATGGAACTGATGGAGTACGAGGATTACTGCTTACTGGGATACGGCGACGCACAGAACCACACGCAGGATGACGAAGCCTCGATATGATTACAGATATATATTATTCCAGGTATGTACCTACTAAAAAATCTCTTTATAACTTAATTAACAACGGTCTTAATTACACATTAGAGACGGTATGGAATAATGTGAACAGCGCGGCACCTGAGTGGAGGGCAACATCTCAAGCTGATTTTGGAGGGTGTGCAGGTATGATTCACTATATTTATAGACATCTATTACAATTACATATTATTTCATTTATTTTTTTATCTTGTTCTTAACTGTTATTAGCTATAATCTCAGTCACAATCTAATTCTAATATATCTGAATACTTACAGAGTGTACTACAATATACAACAGTGAATAATAATAATAATAATAACATTTATTTCCTTATTATAAATACATATTATTGTATTTTTTGTGGAAAATAATAAATCGTAAAATTAGTTTAAAGTTATAATAAATTATGAAATTATGAAATTATAAATCCAAAGAATTGTTCAAATATTCATTTAAGTTATAGTAACATTTTTGTAATAAAATATTTTCAATTTCTTTTGAAAAATTTTTCAAATTATATTTTTTGTAATTATTTGGTAAATGATTATAAATTTTGGCACATATGTATTCAGAAGATAATTATTCATAATAGCCGGTAGACGCCAACCACAATGCACAGGCTGATAATGGTATCGAGGTGAATGCAGATATACATTATTCCAGGTATATACCATCTAAAAAGCTCTTTATAATAAATTAATATATTGTATTAATTATACATTAGAGATGGCATGGAATATACAGGGTGTCTGCTTAAGGCTGGCCACCGGCTATATCTCTGAAACTAATGGGCCTATGACCTCAAAATAAAAAAATTCCAGACATAAGTGATCACGATAAATTCTATGAAAATATTTTCAAGATGGCCGCACTTCCGGAAATACCGGAAGTTGACACCTACTTCGTTATTTTAACGGAAACACCCTGTAAAACTTTATATTTTTTAAATGTCTGAAGAAATCTAACGCAGGTGGTTTTCACCATTGGAATTTAGATTGAGCGGTTTATGAGTTATAAACAAGTGAAAATCGAAAATTTTCAACTTCAAAGCAGTCTAGAACTGGAACGGCTCAAGATATCTAAAAACGGTTTACATGTCCCTATCTTAACTTTTCACATAGTATCCTTCTAATGTCCGTATTCATCAAACTTCAAAATATAACTCCGGGGTTATATTTTGAATTTTCTGACAGCTGATTGGTGTAATGCTCAAACCCTACGAACGCTACGAATTTTAAACCAATGACATGTTCCAAAATATAACCCCAGGGGTTATATTTATTGATGAATACCGGCCTATGTGGTTTAAATTTTAATACGGGGTGATGAAAAATCGGATAATTTTCATCATCCTGTATTAAAATTTACTCCCTATACTGGGATAAAACGTGAAAAGTTAGGATAGGGACATGTAAACCGTTTTTGGATATCTTGAGCCGTTCTTATTCTAGACTGCTTTGAAGTTGAAAATTTTCGATTTTCACTTGTTTATAACTCATAAATCGCTCAATATAAATTCCAATGGTGAAAACCACCTGTATCCGATTTTTTCAGACATTTAAAAAATATAATAATATATAGGGTGTTCCTGTTAAAATAAAGAAGTAGGTGTCAACTTCCGGTATTTCCGGAAGTGCGGCCATCATGAAAATATTTTCATTGAATTTCTCGTGATCACTTATGTCTGGAATTTTTTTATTTTGAGGTTCTAGGCCCATTAGTTTCCGAGATATAGCCGGTAGCCAGCCTTAAGCAGACACCCTGTAATGAACTACCGCTGTCAGCTATATGGAGGATTTATACATAGCCTCATTTATTGTAATAATCTTTAAATAAATATCTAAGTATAAAAGCATTTTATTATTATTTTAATATTATACCTAAGCACATACAGTGTGGAAGAGCTAAAATGGAATAAATTCGATAATAAATCAATGCAGGCAGATGGGTGCTAAAAAACGCTCGGACACGTCGATTAGTATTTTTGGTTGCGCATTTTTTTCAATGAAAACTTTTTATACAGGGTGTGTCGTGTAACAGTGCTCAATACCAACTTTCTTCTTTCAAATCAAACACCCTATATATTACTACATTTTCAGATTGCCTGAAAAAATGTAATAATAATGGTGTTTATAATTCAAATTTGTAACGAGTGATTTTTGAGTTATAAACAAATGAAAATAGCAATTTTTAATTTTCAAAACAGTGTGTACACCGATAACGGCTCAAGATGTCGGAAAACGGCTCACATATCCCTATCTTAACTTTTCATTTAGAGCTCTATTAGGTAGTTTAAATTTTTATACAGGGTGATGAAAATTATCAGATTTTTAATCACCCTCTATAAAAATTTCATCCACACAATAGGATACTACATGAAAAGTTAGGATAGAGACATGTAAGCCGTTTTCCGACATCTTGAGCCGTTATCGGTGTACACTGTTTTGAAAATTAAAAATTGCTATTAATGGATGCTATTATGCTAATAAATCAATGGAGATTGATTTATTATCGAATTTATTCCATTTGGGTTTTCCACACTGTATAATAGATATAGCGAGAGTCGCACCGTCAAGGAACGTCCAGTGGCGTATGGACAATGACATGATCCAGCGGTGTAAGTTAAAAACAAAATTTTATTGTATCCTCTCTGAATTCTAATGATCCTATATACCTAGTCAAAAAAAAACATAAAAATAAAAATAAAAGAACGTCTATTAAATTAATAAAATGGTGTATAATATATTCAAAGATGCTCTACAAAAAAAAACAGCTATAAAAGACCCTATGACTGCAGTGAGGCTAAGCGGATATTCCAACCTATACAGGGTGTCTTGCTAAGGTTGGCCACCGGCCATATCTCGGAAACTAATGGGCTTATAACCTCAAAATAAAAATTTTCCAGACATAAGTGATCACGAGAAATTCAATGAAAATATTTTCAATATGGCCGCACTTCCGGAAATACCGGAAGTTGACACCTACCTCGTTATTTTAACGGAAACACCCTGTAAAATATTATATTTTTTAAATGTCCGAAGAAATCGAATACAAGGTGGTTTTCACCATTAGAATTTAGATTGAGCGGTTTATGAGTTATAAACAAGTGAAAATCGAAAACTTTCAACTTCAAAGCAGTCTAGAAATAGAACGGCTCAAGATATCTAAAAACGGTTTACATGTCCCTATCTTAACTTTCCATGTTTTATCCCACTATCAGCCGATATTATAAACGCTGGTTAAGTAGATAGTTAGTTATCTGGCAGATAACACTAACTCCGAGTTAAGTTTCCGCTTGCGTATTATAAAGCAAGATATCCCCGAGCCTAGCTCGTGGTTACCTATCGCCGGAAGTCGGACATATTTAACTCTACGTTGGCGACGAGCCTACACCAACTTCGAACGAAGCGCTATTCGGGTGACATTCCAGGGAATTAAATATAAGATCTGACAAGTTGACAGTTCGTTTCGTTCGTATTATGACAAGGTTAGGTTTTAGAAGATAAACATTATCAAATCTGCATTTATTACTGTCTACCGTTAGTTTATTGTTTAAAATCAATATTCATTCTCGGCACACGGCGAGTGATAATAATAAGTGAAAATTGAATCGTGAAAAATGGACTGCGACACATAAGTAATAAAACCAGTGAGCGTTTTCCAGTTACAAGCTAATCAAATCAATCAAAACACTCAACAACGGCCAACGGAAGACTGAAGATTGCATAAAATAATAATAATTCGTAAATGTGAGGCGAAAAGGGGCTCTGCCTAATGCGTCCGCCTTAACCAGTCCAGTGTCCCAGACCAAGAGCAATGGCCCAGTCCCAGTACTCCAGTCCAGTCCAGTCCAGTCCAGTGTTCGTTCGTCGGTCCGTCGCCCCGTCGGCCGCCGCTTCCATTTCAGAGCAGCGCTATTCGTAGTCAAAAATGAATAAAATGAAGTACCTACCTAAGTACCTACATAAAGTAAACTAGCTTGGTTGAGACTGCGAGCAGTCAGAACCTAGTACCTAAGTATTTATTTACAAAACTTAATTTTTATTCCACATTATGAGACATCGAAGAATACTTATGTACCTACCTACAACGTTCGGTTCGAGTTTCGAGTAATAGTTTTTTGGTCCATATGGAAAGAAGAATTGATAAAATGTACCTACCTACCTATACCTATTTGTTGATCGTTAATTTGTTATAAACTGAATAAATTTATAGCTTTCAATTTTCTGTTGTTTTATTGTCGAATAGATTAAAGAAGTGTCTAGTCTTTCATTTTCATATCTGAATATCGTTTTTTTATGAATCATTTACCTACCTACCCTTTAGTTAAAGTGATAACCTAAATGTGAAATTGTAACTTGTCTTTTAAATAAGGGCAGTGTTTACTTATATTTTCATCTTACCTATCGTAAAATTCATAAATAAAAAAAAATTAAAGTAAATATTAATTTAGGTAAGTACAAATGAAATGCATCCATAATAATAATATTAATATAGTTATTATATTATTAGTTATTTTACAAGTTATATTGAAATTATTCATTATTAGAAAACTCACACTCAAAATTTTATCAATTAGGGAGGATGTAAACCTATAAAAACTAAGATCCAATAAGAATTATCTTGATATTCAACAAAATAATATGCCAGTTTACCACTTTAACCGGCGGAAATCTGACGGTTAACTTTATCGGCCAGATAGGCAAACATAACCGGCTACTTTAACCTAACCAAGCTAAAAATAGCTTTATAAAACCGAATAGTAAGGTTATCCATGCAAACTACGAGTTAAAGTTATCTGGCAGTTAAAAAGTTAACCTTGAGAGCTGGAAAAAGCTTTATAATACACCTGTTGCTTATTTAACTGGCAGATAGGGACTAACTCCGAGTTATCTTCCTTAACCAGCGTTTATAATATTGGCTGTATGTGGAGTAAATTTTAATACAGGGTGATGAAAAATATCCGATTTTTCATCACCCTGTATTAAAATTTAAACCACTTAGGCCCGTATTCATCAATAAATTTAACCCCTGGGGTTATATTTTGGAACATGTCATTGGTTTAAACTTCGTAGCGTTCGTAGGCTTTGAGCATTAGACCAATCAGCTGTCAGAAAATTCAAAATATAACCCCAGAGTTATATTTTGAAGTTTGATGAATACGGACAATAGTAGGATACAATGTGAAAAGTTAGGATAGGGACATGTAAACCGTTTTTAGATATCTTGAGCCGTTCTAGTTCTAGACTGCTTTGAAGGTGAAACATTGCGATTTTCACTTGTTTATAACTCATAAACTATTCAATCTGAATTCCAATGGAGAAAACCACCTGTATTCGATTTCTTCAGACATTTAAAAAATATAATATCTTACAGGGTGTTCCCGGTAAAATAACGAAGTAGGTGTCAACTTCCGGTATTTCCGGAAGTGCGGCCATCTTGAAAATATTTTCATTGAATTTCTCGTGATCGCTTATGTCTGGAAATTTTTATTTTGAGGTTATAGGCCCATTAGTTTCCGAGATATAGCCGGTGGCCAGCCTTAGCAAGACACCCTGTATTAGTATTATATCCTGGTTACATAAAAGGTATGAGATCAGGGCCTAGTTCATAGGTCTTGAGTAGTCCGTAGATAATAGACATATACGATAAATAACACAATACATCTTTAAAAAACATTATACATATCCGCTGGTTGGAGGCATCCATATAAAATATATGTTAGAAGGGCTAGTTAGAAGTAAAATATATGCTAGTGAGATAAAATACTATTGGAATAGGCTTCACATAGAGTAATCAGGCCGATGGTGATACCTTCAAAAATTATAACAAATAGCTTCACCCCTGAGAGGGCCTCAGGGCGAAACATGCAGCAGTCGTTGACATTATGCCGAGAATTGTGCCAAGAGAAAGGGGATAGTTACCATCAACAATAAGGATAATTAGTGCTTGGTACATCAACTGATGGTCAGAACATGGCAGCAAGTGTAATAAAACACGGTGTACCTACACATGTACCTAAAGATATACGCACCCGAGATAACCGTCTTGTAGTGTAAGACTGACAGCGGGATATCCAGCGAGGGAATCAAACATGACAGGTCTATTACACCAGCTATAATTAACGACCCCAGACTGAAGCCCCAGACGGTAGTGGCGGCCAGCCTGTATATCGTTCGCCGGTCCTTTTGTCTGGAATACACCAGGGTTAATTAATTAAGCAAAGGAACGTATCGACAAACTTCGACACGTCTGAAATAGACACACCTGAATCCGGTCCTATTGCATGGCTGCTCAGCTTGGACCAAGTCATATGACTTGGTTTACTGCTTGTTTTCAAGTCTCGGATATCGCTTGTTCATCTCCCAGCGCATTTGACCATTGCCTCGCAGCTAGGCTCTGACCAAATCTCATCGAGTCTGACTGTAGCGTCGCGCATCGGACTGGTCAACGTCTGATCGTCTCTTATCGGATCTGGCTGACGGTGCGGAGCTGATCAGGGTATCCGGGCTTTGTTCTGCCCCATATCCTATCGATTTTGGTTGACTAACACATCTCGGATCTGACGGGGTAACGTATGCCCTATGGCTTGGTCTTATCCGTAGGACGAGGGTAGGTAGCGGAAACGTGGTAGCTGAAACTCGATGTATGATGTGGACTGATAGCTGAAACATAAGTGTAGATAAAATGACGGTTATGAAATTCTGTAAGATAACAATTAGTAAGACTGTATGATTAGGTGGAAGTTGGCCAAAAAACACGGCACTCGATAAGTGAGCAGGTTTATACTCATATTATCAAGATGCTAACAGGGAAACGTTCAATTATTACCCTCAGCAACTTGAACAACGTTGCCACATTGACAAAACCGGAGGGCAATGACGGGTTAACGGTTGGTCATATCTCATCGGATCCGGTATACGGCGTCGAGTCGACCATTGCATCGCTGTTCAGCTCTGCCCAAGTCAAATCTGGCTGTTATCAAATCTCAGAGGTCGCGGGTCAACGGTTGTTCAGCCTCATCGGATCTGTCCAGCGGTGCAGGCCTGACCAATGCCTCGTGTTTAGGCTCTAACCAAGTCTCATCGAATTTTGCTGGTTGGTGCGTCTCGGATCGGGCGGGTCATGTCTTAGCGTCTCTTATCGGAACTGGCTGACGGCGAGGACCTGATATTACAGAGCCCCCCCCCCCCCGGTCAGCTCGGATAAAATATTACAAATCGATAATCTTTCAGTTTCCATGTTGACTTGTAGTTATTGTAATATTTTATCCGAGCTGACCGGGGCTCTGTAATATTTAACGAGCTGACCGGGGCTCATGCAGAGCCGACAGGATCTGACCCGGCCACATGATAGCAATAAATCTTTCAAGTTATTGGATTATTTATGCAAATTAGGGTCGTTAATCATGAGCGGTATGCAATGAACCTGTCAAGTTAATTTTTATATCGATAGCCTAACTTGGTTAGAGCCTAAACACGAGGCATTGGTCATGCCTGCACCGCCGGACAGATCCGATGGGGCTGAACAACCGTTGACCCGCGACCTCGGAGATTTGATAACAGCCAGATTTGACTTGGGCAGAGCTGAGCAGCGATGCAATGGTCGACTCGACGCCGTATACCGGATCCGATGAGATATGACCAACCGTTAATCCGTCATCGCCCTCCGGTTTTGTAAATGTGGCAACGTTGTTCAAGTTGCTGAGGGTAATAATTGAACGTTTCCCTGTTAGCATCTTGATAATATGGGTATGTTATGAAAAATTAAGTTCACCTAATTTTTAAAGTTTGGATTTGATTTGAAGATCTTAACAAATAAAATTTATTAGTATTTAATTATTAAAAGAAAAATGTCAAAAATAAATTTTGGATTGTTTAAAAAAAAATCAGTAGTGAAATAAAAAAAAGTGAATGAGAAAAATGTTGATAGCAACGGGAGAATTAGAAAATTGAAAAAATCGGCCTGTCAGAAAAAGAGTAAGCCGGCTACACACGATCCGGCAGGCCTGTCAGTTCGAACTGAACAGTCCGCCTGAAGGCCGGTTGCCGGATGGACTGACCACCCTCCAAACGTTCAGGCGAATCTGAAATATTTTTCAGTCTCAATCACTATGTCCTCTAATAATAACGACGACGCGTTAGCACTTTTTGGCTTAGTAGTCGCTTTGGGTACAAAGAAACCCAAAAAGAAACGTACGGTATGGTGTAAAGATTGGTTGAAAAAAAGGCGTCTATTTTCTCATGTGAATTTGCTGAATGAATTAAAAACGGCTCCAAAGGATTGGCACAATTATTTACGTATGGATGAAGATACTTATCTGCAGCTTTTATCATTGGTAGCGCCTTTGATAAAAAGAAAAAAATGAGAGAAGCAATCCCACCTCACGAAAGGCTGACTGCAACGTTAAGGTTTTTAGCTACTGGAAGAACCTATGCGGATCTCAAATTTTCCACAATTATATCACCTCAGGCTCTGAGCTACATTATTCCTGAAACTTGTGAGGCAATATGGGAAGTTCTACATAAGAATTATATAAAGGTAAGAAAATATTTTATTAAAGGTAAACATATTATAAGCAAACATATTTCTTCGCTAAAACAACACAAAATAAGGTCAGTTATCAGTATTAATTTGTGAATGAAGATAAAAATGAACTAGCTGTCTGGTCATGGCGCGGTGATGCCAATGGTCCCATTTCTTGAATACTTCCTGATTCGGGAAAAAATATTTCATTCTGAAAGTGATGTTCATTTGAAGCTTGAGAGTTCCGTGGTGACAACTGCGGTGGTGCTGACGTTGAGGAGAGTTGAGAGCTTGGGCGGCTAGGATAAGAAGTAGATGAATCATTGAGATAATGATCATTTGAAGACGATGAGTTCAGTAGTAGCAACTGATGCGATGGTGTTGATGTGGCGGACAGTTGAGAGCTTGGGCGGCTATGATAGCCACTAGGTGAATGATACCTATTAGTCAAGGATAGGTGATACGTCAATTTATGATTAGGGTGTCAGAGTTCCACCCTCAGCTTCGAAAAGTATGTCATTAATAAATTTCTCTGCAAGGCGTCTCTGATCATTGGTCAAGTCTCTGAGCTTCATAGCGACGTTTTTACCAGCAATGTCGAACCGGTCATCTGATGTGCGCGGTTGTTTGAAATGGTTATTGACAGTGGCTAGTACTTCTTTTGTTAAATTTGATTGGTCATCTTCTATTCGTGATTTTGGTATCGGTCTATGGCGAAACCTAGGCCCTGAAGCCACGCCTGAAGTCGTTTCAGAAGGATTTTGGGTTTGAGGCTCGCTTCGAGGGCTGTGTAAATCTGTGTCCACAGTATCAGCATGTGATTCGTCCTGTAACAAAAGATTTTAATGAAATGGGTTCCAATCAAACGTACCAGAATAGAAATGCCGATTTCAGGCATTCTGTCGTGTGCATGATGCTATATCCGAATCTCTGTCGATATAATCGGATAAGATTCAAGTTCCAAGCTTAAGGACTGTGTCTTAAGCTTAAGGATTGGATCAAGTTATATTATCTTATAGTTTAAGGTTACTACCTTTCTATATCCTTCAGATTAAGAAATTATCCTCAAGATAAGACTTTTTATTAGAAGCAAGATAATTCATGTTGTATAAACAAAAACCCATGGAAAATGTTAATTTAAGAATTCGTTGTTTTTAAATAAGGAAATTTCTTCATTTAAGATGATATTAATCCAGAAGAATTAATTTTTTTCAGTTTCCACGACTACAACAAGACTGGCGAAATATTTCTCAGAGGTTTGAAGAACTCTGGAACTTTCCCCATTGCCTTGGGGCCATTGACGGCAAACATGTGAGCATCATTCCCCCATCTGGAAGCGGATCGTATTATTATAATTATAAAGGGCAACATAGCATGGTGCTATTAGCGTTAGTTGATGCAAACTATCGTATTTTAATGTGCGATTTCGGTACTAATGGCAGGGTATCTGATGGTGGTGTCTTACAAAATACTCAGTTTTTTTAAAAAATAGAAAACAATCTCCTGAAAATTCCTGGAGAAGAAACAATACGGAATACTGCCATAAAACTACCATATGTATTTATAGGAGATGATGCATTTCCATTACGGGTAGACCTAATGAAACCTTTACTTCTAGGGAGAAAAAAATTTACAACTACCGATTATCACGAGCAAGACGTATTGTGGAAAATATATTCGGAATACTGGCAGCCAGATTTAGGATCTTTCACACTTATATCAATTTGGAGCCGCAGAACATTGAATCCGTTGTAATGGCTTGCTGCGTGTTACATAACTTTTTGATAGCTAAGTCATCAAGCACATATTGCCCCCCAGAGTGTTTTGACTATGATGATATGGAAGAGGGTGTAAGAAATTTTGGATTGGATTCTCGAGATTCTAATATGTCTAGCTTGCAACGAAGACCATTTGGAAATACGGCGAATGCAGCAAAAGAAGTTAGGGAGGCCTTTATGAGTTACTTCACCCATGAAGGTGAAGTTTCTTGGCAAGATAGATTTATCAATTGAAAACTTATTGGTAATACCATGGTATAAATCTTCTAGCTACAGTAAAGTTCAACTTTGATTTCATGTTTATAAATATTTCTTCTTGTGATTTTATTTTTTTAAATAAATTAACAAAACATATTACATACCAAGTGTTTCTGTCACTTACCTCACTTTCGCTTCGTTCGTCATCAGAGATATTACTACGAGAGTTACGAGGAACTTCTTGGTCTTCCACAAATTTTAATAAATCATAATACCAAAGTTTGGGATGGTAAACTTCATCGGCACCTGTCCCCGTCCTCATTGAATTCTTCACTTTTTTTGCTTCCTTACGAAAACTACTTCTCAAGTTATTAATTTTTTTCAGAACACTAGACTTCGTACAAGAAGGATCGGTTTCCTTCCATTTTTCTACCAATTTTAAATACGCTGCTTCTTTTTTGCCACGGTCGTGATAGCTTTTCGATTTCACTTGCCACAGACACGACTCGCTATGATAAATTGCGATAAATTCCTCCAAACACCTGTTTTCTATTTCGCGCGACATGGCGTAACGGAGCACCCCACTCACTACTAGACTATCTGAACTGATAGCCCGACGATTTGACAGGTGACCACCATATACACACGTTCACACTTGCCTTTGAGTACGTCAGGCCGGCCGGATGAACGAACATATTTTTGATTTTTCTCCGGCGGCCTGAACAGTCTTAACTGACAGATTGACCGGAATATATACACGTTGAGGCGACCGGCCTTCAGGCGGACTGTTCAGTTCGAACTGACAGGCCTGCCGGATCGTGTGTAGCCGGCTTAAGAGAAGTTAAAAAACAATTATTTAGAAGAATTAAAGAAAAGAAGAAGTGATATTTAGTGGAAGAGGATAAGAAAGAGATAAATTAAAAGAAGAGAGGTTGTCAAAAGAAAATAATTAAAAAATTTGGAAGCGGACTGTCAGAGAAAAAAGTAAGAAAAGTAAAAATAATCATTTGGAACGAAAAAGGAGAAGAACAAATAGATAGCGAAGAGAACGTGAAGAAGTCGGAAGGGGATAAATTATAGAAAGGATCAATTTGAAAAGAAGTGGTAGAAACCTGGAAGATGTCGGGAAGATAGGAAATTAAAGATTATATTTAAGAAAGGAAGGAGAAGCGGAAAGAAGAAGAGAAGCAGCGAGAGACGAAAAGAGTGACAGAGAGAGTTGGTAGATCAGGAAAAGGAAAAGCGAGGCAGCGAGACGCATATTGTGAGGGATATTGTAAGATTTTGATGTGATAATTAATTTTAAATTATTATAAGTGTAGTTTTAACAAAATTTAGAACCAGAAGTTTAGAATCAGTTTTTAGAATTTTAGAATCAGAAGTTTAGAAACAAAATTTAGAATCAGAGAGCTCGAGGTAGTTTTTTTTTTGTAATTTTCTGTAATAAATATTCTGTCAAATAATAAATTAGGTATTTGTTAAAAAACTCAAATTAGAATTCAAATTAAATTAAATCAAAATTTTCTTTTCAACTGAACCCAACTGAGAGAGAGAGAGTGCCCTCAAAGAATCATTAAAATTTTATTTGTTTATGGTATAATTTTTTTTTTATAGAATTAATAATAATAAATTAGATAAGGGGGAAAAGGAATACCATAACAAAACCTGCTCACTTATCGAGTGCCGTGTTTTTTGGCCAACTTCCACCTAATCATACAGTCTTACTAATTGTTATCTTACAGAATTTCATAACCGTCATTTTATCTACACTTATGTTTCAGCTATCAGTCCACATCATACATCGAGTTTCAGCTACCACGTTTCCGCTACCTACCCTCGTCCTACGGATAAGACCAAGCCATAGGGCATACGTTACCCCGTCAGATCCGAGATGTGTAAGTCAACCAAAATCGATAGGATATGGGGCAGAACAAAGCCCGGATGCCCTGATCAGCTCCGCACCGTCAGCCAGATCCGATAAGAGACGATCAGACGTTGACCAGTCCGATGCGCGACGCTACAGTCAGACTCGATGAGATTTGGTCAGAGCCTAGCTGCGAGGCAATGGTCAAATGCGCTGGGAGATGAACAAGCGATATCCGAGACTTGATAACAAGCAGCAAACCAAGTCATATGACTTGGTCCAAGCTGAGCAGCCATGCAATAGGACCGGATTCAGGTGTGTCTATTTCAGACGTGTCGAAGTTTGTCGATACGTTCCTTTGCTTAATTGAAGGGTCCAATGCAATAACCAGTCAAGTCCATTTTTAAGGCCAAAATTAGTTAGCAGTCGATTCTTACATAGTATAAAATTCTCTTTCGTCCTGTGTAATAACCAGCTCTTGATCATAGAAAATAAGGAAATTAAAAATTAAAATTAGAGTTGATGATATTGCTATTCTTATTATTTTCTATGATCAAGAGCTGGTTATTACACAGGACGAAAGAGAATTTTATACTATGTAAGAATCGACTGCTAACTAATTTTGGCCTTAAAAATGGACTTGACTGGTTATTGCATTGGACCCTTCAATTAATTAACCCTGGTGTATTCCAGACAAAAGGATCGGCGAACGATATACAGGCTGGCCGCCACTACCGTCTGGGGCTTCAGTCTGGGGTCGTTAATTATGGTGGGTGGGTGTAATAGACCTGTCATGTTTGGAATTCCCTCGCTGGATATCCCGCTGTCAGTCTTACACTACAAAACGGTTATCTTAGATATATAATAGCATATGGACTTAGCTGTAATATTATTAAATAAAAGATGGTATACTAGATGGAAACAAGATTTGAACTCTCGTAAATCTTCTTGCAATGTTTACTTAAGATATTAAGGGACAACCAACATTGAAAAGTAAATAAAGAAGGGTGTCCGACCAGGACCGTATCTAGGTATAATTTAAAATTTAGAAATTGTAAGAAACAACTCAACTTGATTTACATTTTATGTACCTAATAGGCGCTTGTCTTAAAGCAGGGGATTAATTCCCAGTCATAAATTCTTGTCAATGTAATATGTAGGCACTTAATTGATAATTTCATAAAAATTAACCCTTGCATGAAAAGCACATTTTTTCCTGAAGATAAAATGAATATTGTTGGAATACTACCCTGCAGAAAAAGGTCTTATAGCATTGCTTGCATATCTTTACGATGTTACGCTTTAATCCTCTTTGTGTCGGTAGGTACATAGCCTCCGGGCCCACAAATATTCCTTCCACCTAGTATACCTACTTGTGCTGAAACTCTTTAATTTCAGACGTGTCGAAAGTTGTCGACTTCGGAGGCGACTGCTTCAGGAATGAGTATGGATTGATATATAAAAAAAAATCATTTAAAACATTTATTTTCAGAGTAGTAGAAGCGTACGAATTATAACAAAAGAAATACATACATTTAAAATATGAATATTTTACATTAATATTAAACAAGACCATTCATTATATTTATAATACAAGTACTTAATTATCCTAATAAGGTAATATGTACATTATTATTTTACAAATTGTCTTAAAATAAATCTCATTGCATTTATTATTGTCGTATGGATATGGGGATGGATACAAAAAAAAAAAAAATTATTAATTTCGAGGTTATACGGCGTTGAATCATGGTCAGCGGTAAATTTTCGCTTCTCCAAGCAGTATCTATAAACCTTCTTGTCAGTCTTAGTTACTATTTCATGGGTATTTGTTCTCCGTGTCTGTCCGTTTTCGATCAGGATCGGTCGCTGGGGCCACATACCATTTTCTTCATGCTGTAGGGGTTGATTAGCTGTGAAGTGCGGTAATTGAGTTTAAAACCCTTAACCTTGCATATTTCTTTTCGAAAGCCTGTGGTAGGGCAGACAACTCTAAAACTAATTCTTTGGGCCTGCAGATGTAAATTCTTCTATATATCCCCCCTGGCCATATTCTTCCAGTTCGTCGGTCATTTCACCCAGCGACGACCCCGTTGGTACATCCCATTCACCTGTTCTGGAGACATAAATAACGGAGTCTGAAACAAAAAAGAAGAAACATGTTCTGAAATATCCTATTAAACTCAAATGCTAAATTTATATCATATTAGAGAATACAGCAGGAATTGAAAAAATAAAATAAAATAAAATAAAATCGAAAATTACCTGTGTCGTAATATAGTACTCTCTCGCCGAGCCTCTCCAGATACGAGTACAACTTGAGTCGAGCCTGAGCTGTTACATATGCCGCAATCGCCACATTAACGCTTGGAATTATATCTGCCGCTTCGTCTTTAAGGGTGTAGCTAACCAGAAGCACTGTGTCGTTAATAATCGACACATGGGTGACATCTATAGCTGGATTACTGACCAAATCATACAGCTCCTGAGGTTGACGTACGATCACACATTTAGGTTGATTTTCACGCTGTCCTAGTTTTCCCCAGAAGCTGTTGAGGATTAATTTAGCCAGCGATCTGAGTCCTGCGTTCTTTACAATTTCCCCCTGCTCCACCTGAATACCTTCACTCTTCATGAAGTCCGCTACGTATGCGTTTTTCTGCTCTTCTGCACTCCGCAGGCCAACCGGAGGCCTGTTGCTTTATTTTGATGAATTTGTCCATAAACTCAGTAAACAAGCCTCCTGAATTCCCATCATACTGTGTGGTGTCATACTCCCATCTCTCATACACTTCAAGCACCTTGTAGCCACACTCCACGGCCTTCCGGACTTCATCTATGACCCACGTACCTGTCAAAGCTCTTTCATCGTCTGTATGGTTGCAGTCGCTCTGATTGAGCTCCATTGTGCATGTATGGCAGAGAGCGAACATTAACTTGTCGTTTGCCTTCATCGGAAGAACGGGGTGATAGAGGTCTGAAGGCGGCAGTATCTTGCATTTAATAAGTCCCTCCTTGGGCTGCTCACCTATGAGAACTTTTGGGTGGCCCACAGGGAACCTGCCGTACTTGCACACCCACGGATAAAGGGATCACACGTCGACGTATTTAATCTTCTCCCCCTCCTTAACACAATAGTGACTCTTGGTGCAACCAGTCCTTCCACCGTAGAATGCGTCACGAGGGTTCAGTGGCAAACTACTAAGCATAGGATGATTATCCAACCTGTCTTTGAGATTTTTATCGTTGTCCAACAACTGCCTGAACTCGTGCTCCCAGATCTCCACAACTTCTATCCCTTTCTGTCTTAGTCTTTCTGTCTTTTTCGTTGTCCTTTCATATCTTGCTTCCATAGTATCGGTGAGGTCTTCGTGACTAGGTTTCTCTTGAATAACAGGGAAGCACGTGAGGCAGCCATGGAAATAGCAACCATGAAATTCAAACACCTGTCCATCCATTTTTACACCGTATATATTGACCTCTCTCTGGCGTCCGGCATGTTGTATTACAAGACCCCTCTGCTCCTCTTCGTAAACTAACCACTGTAGAGCGATCTTGGATTGTGTATCTGCATTCCTGAACCCGTTCTTAGGTAAAACGCCAATTGTGTTCGGTTTCAGAAAACCACGTCTGAATAGTTTGTTGCAGGCTCCTGGTATGGTAATTGCCTCGGTGAATGGCGAGACGTTTCCCTGCTCCATCATCATCTTGTGGAACTTGAAGCATGTGTTCGTGAGAATATCGACATCCGATTACGCAATAGTTGACTATTTCCCGTGACATGTCGAAGTATTTACCTTTCTGCTGTTCGCACGACTCCATGAACGGCCGTCTTCATGGTATCTGGAGAGTAATATTTGGCGTCGGGTATTGCACCGGCGTAGTCTTCGTTAGCCTTGGTATTGAACAGGTGCGGGAAGTAACCTTTCTTCAACTCTTTCAAATCGAATGCCAGATATGGAACGTTCTGGAGGTATGACATAGCGACCACCAGCGCACGCACCAAGCACAAATTATCCTTATTGTTGATGGTAACTATCCCCTTTCTCTTGGCACAATCCTCGGCAAATGTCAACGAAACTTGCGTGTTTCGCCCTGAGCCCTTGTACGAGGTGAAACTGGTTGTTATAATTTTGAAGGTATCGCCCTCTACCCCTGCCTTATTACTCTGATATATTATGTGGAGCCTCTTCCATAGCTCCTCGAACCGTAAATTCACCACTTGTTTGAACGGTATGTGGAAATCCCCGTTACACTCATTGGCTGTGAACGTTATTCCTACTTTGTCCTCGAGGTTCACATTTTCCACAATATAATTGAACACATCCCGAAGCCCGTCTTGGAGCCATATCTCTGGATTGACTACTTCTCGTTTCAGAGGGTTCAGTATAATCTCAACTATGTGCTGTTTCAACTTGTATCGTAGGTTTGTCTTGGTGTATACTGCCCTGCTAAGCGAAAGTGCCGTATGTGCAAAAATTTCAAAAATGAGGTTATAAGTTGTTTATGTTAATATGCATATTTTGCAGCCTATTTGCTAAGCAAAAACGCCGTATAAGTCCTAAATAGAGGAAAATACACTAGATTTATTTGCGGTATGTACAGGGTGGGCAAATTTGGATGTTTCTATAGGAGATCTCGGTAACTATAAGAGCTATGGAAAAATGGATGGCGCATTCTCGATCATCGCTTTTTTTGAGAGGAACTCAATGGTGAAAACCGGAACTCGCTATCTTCTTTTGTTTTCGAGCTATAATGAAAAATACGATTTTTCACGATATCGATAAATGTCGATATCTTTCTTGGTTTTCAAGTTAGAGAAAAGATATTTGCACATTCTTTAGACACTTTTTTGAGTAGAATGGAATGGCCTCAACAGATTTTGAATATCTTTTCTCATTTTTTGGTTATAACATAAAGTTGTATTTTTTTAAATGGAAGTCATAGTGGGCCATGAACTAGTTAAATAGTATAGTAGTATAGTAGTATAGTAGTATAGTAGTAGTATAGTAGTTAAATAAAGTATTTTTTTTTCTTTGCAACAATATATAACATGTGTGTTAAAAATTTATGAAAAGTTACATTTTTCAAAATAAACTTAATTTATCATGGTACCTTAGAAATTCGTTTCAACTATTTACCTAGTAGGCGTGAATGTCCTTTAGAAAATTGTGCGACAACTCCTGTCAAAGCCATTTTACGCAGTTTTTGAGTTAGAAAGTGCTCGTTTCACTTGCAAAATCACAAATTTTGTTTATGAAAACTACGAAAAGTATGATATGTTGGAATGCTTTATTCAAAGTATGTAACAGCAATTATTCTTATATTGCATCCGAAACATACTTCAATCGTTATCCAGAGAGTAGACAACCCCACAAATCTATTTTTGAGAGGTTGAAGGCCACCACGGTCACTTGTCACGGCCACGGCCACACCATATTGTTATATTTATTTGTTGACATTGATTTGTGGATTTGTCTCTCTTTCTGAATATCAGATGATATAAATATCAGAATTGTAACTATTTTGCATAAAGCAATCTAACATAACATATAAAAAGTTTCATTGGTCAACAGCCAAATTTTACTTTTTTCAAAGCGGAACAGTCACTTTCTAACTCAAAAATGTAAGAGAACTGGCTTTGACAGGCGTATTCATATACTATTCTAAATGACATTCACGCCCACTAGGTGACTAGTCAAAATAAAAATTAAAAATCTCAGGTAGCTAGATAAATTCAATTTATTTTGAAAAATGTAACTTTTCATAAATTTTTAACACACATGTTATATATCGTTGCAAAGAGAAAAAAATACTCTATTTAATTAGTTCATGGCCCACTATGACTTCCATTTAAAAAAATAAAACTTAATGTTATAACCGAAAAATGAGAAAAGATATTCAAAATCTGTTGAGGCCATTCCATTCTACTCAAAAAAGTGTCTAGAGAATGTGCAAATATCTTTTCTCTAACTTGAAAACCAAGAAAGATATCGACATTTATCGATATCGTGAAAAATCGTATTTTTCATTATAGCTCGAAAACAAAAGAAGATAGCGAGTTCCGGTTTTCACCATTGAGTTCCTCTCAAAAAAAGCGATGATCGAGAATGCGCCATCCATTTTTCCATAGCTCTTATAGTTACCGAGATCTCCTATAGAAACATCCAAATTTGCCCACCCTGTACAAAATTGAGCCTTATTCCTAGATAAGAACGCCGTATGTGAAGGATTTTAAATAAAAGTTCTAAATAAAAAATCGCGGTATCTGCGATGCACATACTGCATTCTATCTTCCAAACATTCATTTACTGCGTTCATGCCTAGTGCCATGCGTATTGCAGGGCCTTTAGTTTGAGGCTATAAAGTTCAATGTGTCATTTGATTGTTAGTTTAGTTGTTTTTTGGTCTCTTATTAATTTACTTTAAAAGGTGTATTTTGTTGAAGTTTTCAATAAAATTTCGAAGCGTACATTGTTAATTATGGAACTAGCCAAGCACAAGCAACCTAGTAAACGTGTAATAAGTGGTAGTAGTTCAGAGTGCAGTGACAAAAATTCAATTTTATATAATGATGAAACTCCTCGTGTTAGTCATGTTAATGCAGTGCCATCATGCCAAGATAATGAATTAAAATCAGACCTACATGATGGTCAATGCAATTTTCTGTTACATGATACATCAGAAATTCAACAACAAGGTAAGTTTAAATACTGAATAATTATTTTCTTCTCATTTAGTAATATATTAAAAAACTAATAATAATAATAAGACATTCATTTTGCAGACGTTATCAAACGTTGGATAGAATCACTACCAGTTGTAATTGAAAATACAAATGAGGATGAAACACATACTGTAATAACAGGTGAAGAAACTGTTAATGTTACAGCACAGAAACTGCAACATGTCCACCAAAATGATGTACCAAATGAACTTGAACCTAATAATAGTAGTCACCTAGGGCCAGATGAAGGCAATCTAAAAAATTATTTACAACAGGATGGGGTTTCAAGTTATATAATTCTGCAGTCTAGTAATCAAGATCAAACTTCTGATCTAGCTCGGCTGCTGGCACAGAATGAAAATCATTCTGATAATGCAATTCTCTCAGAGAATATCCAATCAGAGGAAGCCTTTTTGGAAAGTGAATAATTTCAATTCAACGATCTTTATCCTGATCCAAATCGCCATGCACCAACAACAACTGTTTCACTAAAAATTAGTAATGTATCCTTAAATCCAAATGCAGTTTCATCAAATAATTGTCAGTCGGAAAAAGTCCTTCTAGAAGGTGACGAATTTCAATTAAACGATCTTCAACCTGATATTATACCACCTTCAAACCATGTTCACGTCGAAGAATCACAACAAACAGCCGAATTATACACAAAAAAAGGAAATCTAAGGAAACGAAAAAAATTCGACCTTAATTTAGAAACACGAAAACGTAAAAAAAATTGATGAAATCAAGAACACGCATAAGCCATTGCCTCCATGTGACCGCAATAAGTGCAGGAAAAAATGCAGTTACAACATTTCCGAACTGCAGCGTTCTGAAATCAATAAGCAATTTTGGAGTCTCTCATGGTTGGAAAGGAGAACATTTATTTTTAATACATGTAAACGGTCTACTGTGAGCAGGCGACCTAAAACTGCAGAAAATGCGAGAAAACATAATACGTTCAAGTATTTCTTTTCTCATGAAATCGATGATTGTAGCCAAACAACAAGTGTTGCAGCAATAACATCAGTTGCACCAACAACTGTTGCACCAAAAATTGCTGATGCAGTTGAAGTTTGTAAGGTATTTTTTTTTACTACACTTGGTTACAAGAAAACTAATGACCGGGTGTTAACAGAAGTTCTGTCAAAAACTCCGAAAGGACATCTACAACCAAATCGAGATAAGCGCGGAACACACAAAAAACACAATAAATTTCAGAGAGAGGATTTGATTATACAGCATATAGAATCATACAATCCCACGATATCCCATTACCGCCGTGAGCATGCGCCTAACACAAGGTACTTACCCAGCGATGTTAATATTTCTCTCATGTTTAAAGATTTTCAAGAAAAATATCCTGACCTGACATTATCCTACGATCTCTACCGTCAGAAAGTCAAGAATCTACGTATATCATTTGCATCCCTTGGCAACGAGGAATGCGAGGATTGTGAAAGTTTTAAGTTGCACGGGCATACCGAAAAAAAAGTTCAAGATGATTGTGACAGATGTCAAATATGGAAAACTCACATCGAGAAAGCTAAAAAGGCACGTACATTATATCGTCAACACAGTGAACAATCATTATTCGAAGATGGAACACTCTGTTTCTGTGCTGACTTACAGAAAGTAATTATGCTGCCACGCGTGGATTGTTTCAAGGCAGTGCTTTTCACAAAAAGAATCATTGATACCACGAAAGTTTTGTTCCTGTGGGGACGAAATCCAAGCAGAAACCACTCGCATGTACAGGGTGTCCCAATATTCCATGGACATGGAGCAACCACAGATTACTGAGGTGAAAAAAAGTCGCTCGGACCAAACTTATCTCTATACCAAAGTGCTTCGTTTGTCTGTTAGAGGGCTTCAAAGTCTTTTGAAAATTTTAGTTTTTTTGAAATAGCTCAAAGTCGGCTCATTCCAATTCGATGAAATTTGGTAGGTAAATTTCTTATTAACAGTACTAACTTCTGATGTACATGATAATTTGACGGAAACCCGGGAAGGGGTGAAACTACCCCTACCCTCCATTAAAATCGATCGTAATTCTTGATAGGGTAGCAGTAACGCTGTTCATGTTTTTTTGTTTGAAAGATACATCGTTTTAGCCCATTTTTGGTCTCCTACAAAAATCTGTATCTTTCCGAGGTGCTATGTGAGAAAATAAATTAGTCGATGATAACTAAATTTTTATTTCATTCTTTTAATTTGAAATCAAATTTTCAATTGTCAGGTGATTATTTTATCTAATCTCATAAAAGATGCTCGATATGGGCGCCGGTTTGGACCCTAGAAAGTTCCATCCTGCGCAAAAAAATGATTTTAAATTTTCTTGGAACCTCGTCGTTTTGCAAACTGTTTACTGCGTTTGAAAAAAACCGTTTGCAAACACCTGAAAAAAAAACCGAACCATACTAAACATCTTCTATGAGATTAGATCAAATAATCACCTGACAATTGAAAATTTGATTTCAAATTAAAAGAATGAAATAAAATTTTGATTAGGTACCATCGACTAATTTATTTTATCACATAACACCTCGGAAAGATACAGATTTTTGTAGGAGACCAAAAATGGGCTAAAATAATGTATCTTTCAAACAAAAAAACATGAACAGCGTTCCTGCTACCCTATCAACAATTACGATGGATTTTAGTGGAGGATAGGGGTAGTTTCACCCCTTCCCGGGTTTTCGTCAAATTATCATGTACATCAGAAATTAGTACTTTTAATAAGAAATTTACCTACCAAATTTCATCGAATTTGAATGAGCCGACTTTGAGCTATTTCAAAAAAACTAAAATTTTCAAAAGACTTTGAAGCCCTCTAACGGATAAACGAAGCACTTTGGTATAGAGATAAGTTTGGTCCGAGCGACTTTTTTTTACCTCAGTAATCTGTGGCTGCTCCATGTCCATGGAATATTGGGACACCCTGTATATGGCATGAGGGTATCACAGGGCGCAATAAAGAGGATATTATAAGCACTTTCTTCGCTTTCTTTTTAAAGTATAGAGACACACCACGTATCATTTTGTGGTTGGACAACTGCGCCAGTCAAAACAAAAATTGGTGTTTTTTTAGCTTTCTTGTATATGTTGTTAATTCAGAAGAAGTAACCTTAAACGAAATAAACATAAATTATTTTGTACCAGGCCATACATTTATGTCAGCCGACAGCTTCCATCACCAGGTGGAAGCTGCTTTAAAACGACAAAAAAAAACTTACGATTTCAGGGATTTTTCTGATGCCGTTAAGAGTGCTAATAATGCAAAAGTTGAGGTAAAAGAAATGAAACACACTGACTTTTTCCTCTGGAAAGATTTCAAGTCTCAACAGAAAATTCAAAAAACTGAAAATCGATTGTACCTAGCTGATATAGTAAGCGTTAAAGCCACAAGGGGCACTTATGATTTGAAGTGCAAAACTGATTTGACAATTGCTCATTATATAACACTCGATTTTATATGCAAAAAAAAATATGAAGAAAAATGGAATGCCAGCACCATCTTTCTTACCGGAACCACGTGGAGTATCTGTAGAAAAGCGTGATAGTATTTTGAACAGTCTGAAGAAGATTCTGCCTGAAAATAGAAAACAATTTTGGGAAGAATTGCAGATCAGTCACTGATCTTCAGTTAGTATTATATGTATAATATTTTTACTCTTAATGTTATTATTATTCAACTTAGAAATCAAGTTATTTTTATATTAACAATTTGTAGATTACCTATTTTATTAATTAATTAATGAGCTAATAAAATGAATCTCAAATCCTTGAAGTTTAAAAACTTTGTGTTTTTTGCATGTTTGTGAAATATTGAATACAGTTACTACATTTTTGAATTATCTATAATTTAACTCATTATTAGGAAAAACTGCAGTAAGTGAACGTTGCTTAGTAACAGAGCAGCATATGCGTGCACATACTGCATTTTTGTCAAGTAATGGTGGCGTCATGTTAGCAGTATATACCTTTTCTAATAGAAAAAATGCATTATCAATACAATTCACTATTCCACATGATTTAGGATGTTCAAGTCATATAAAAAACATGTGTTTCATTTCTAAGTTGACCACTGGTCATTCATACCAGAATGATATTGAAAACTGCTCATATTTCAAAATGGCTATTTTGCATATACCGCACTTTCACTTAGCAGGGCAGTATTCGTCGACGATAGAGAAAGCCATCTTTTCACAAATTTCAACTTCTTGAAACCCTTGAGAAGTAATTAACTTCGCGCACTCAGTCAGAAGACTATTATGGTAATAACGCTGCATATCTGAGTACTTATATTCAGTAGTTACTCCCTCCCCTACCTCATACACCCGATATTCTACCCCCACCCCTCGATTATGTTTATTCTGATTGGTGCATCAAGTTGGGTAGTTACCCCCTCTCCTACATCATACACCCATATAATTCAATTTCAGACGTGTCGATGGTTGTTGTCTCCGCGGTGAGTCCAATAAAACCGGTTTTCGGTACAGGTAGACTGTATAGTTGGATAGGTGGGTGGGTAGGTATGCAGGTAGGTCTTCGTAGTGAATACCGGTTTTCGATGCTGGTGGGTGCGACGGACCTATGGATTAACATAATAACGGTTTTCAATGTTGGTGGTCCCTTTCAGACGTGTCGAAGCTTGTGTTTCCGTTGAACACCTGAGATCTTATCTGTTTCTGATGCAGACATAAATAACAATTAACTTGATAGGTTTATAGCATTCCGGATATGATTAATGGTGCACGTGTGCACCTCAAAGGTGCCGCCAATATCACCGCGGGGTCATAATAGGTATAATAAATAACAATTAAAATGACATTAAGGGATTCAGGTTTTTTAATGAGGCAATTTATATTCAATGACACGTAAGGGTTGTAAATAACGATTAAGATGACAATATGAGGAATGCAGGTGCGCCAATAAATAACAATTAGCTTGACAGGTGGGCGTGATTAATTACCCTAATTAGCATAAATAAGCCATTAAATTGAAAGATTTATTGCTATCGTGAGGCCGGGTCAGAACCTGTCGGCTCTGCATGTGGTCCGGTCAGGCCCCGTCGGCTCTGCATGAGGCCAGGTCAGTTCAGCTAAAATTTCCCTAGACTGACATTTTTCCCCAGATCTAGGGAAATCCAATTTGCCCAGGTGTCTCCCTTTCTACTACGACGTGTTTATGAATAGCTCTTCTGATTTTAATATGAACATTTTAAAGTGGCCATGATTTCATAGATTTTTACTATTGGAGTAAAATACATGTATACCTACCTATAATGCCAATATTTTAAACTAATACTTATAATGGATTCAAAGACAATTCAGGAACTGTTAGAAAAGTCAGGTGTGTTTGGTGTATTGCAAGATGTAATGCACGAAAAGAACGTAAGTAACATCAGTTCTAATTTGGCGCGCTGAATTCCTTGCGAATAATTAAAAAGCATGGCGTTAAACATGACTCTTTTTTTAATAAATGTAGTTTTTTGTTGTTGCAACCACGATTATTATCAAGTTTTTGTTTGCTGCGAAATATATTAGTGATTGTGCAATGTTGAATAATTTTAGGCATTTTCAATCAGTCACGCAGATTTGGAAGAAGGAAGCTGCTCTTTACCGCAATAGAAAATCAACCGGTGATTATTGATCATGGCGGTTCGGAGGAGTCGGCTTTAGTTGAAAACTTCATGTAAGTTATACTGAATTAAGTTGTTTATAATATTAAAATATTAGTTCTACTTCGTTTGTTATGTTTCTTTAGGCCATGTGTTAGTCACCGTTAAATTATCAAATAATCGGCATCCCTGAGAAACATATCAAAGTAATAGTATGTACTTCCAACTGCTGCTCATCGTACTGGAGATGGTCAAAAATGTATCAGTGTTATGAAACAAAATATTTACTATAAATGTAGAATATTATTTAAATTTGTTATTTATTTTTGTAATATTCATAATAATTTATATTATTGTTTTTATAAAATTTAAATTTCATATTTTATTTATTTATTTATTTATGTGGAACATGGATACTTGTTTTTATTTTAAACAATAAAATTGTGTTTTTCTTTTAATGGTTTTTATTTTAATCTAAAATTCCTACCTTGGTACTGTATAACTTTTATAGGAAGGCGAGAGTTGGACGAGAATTGGTTGGTGCGCAGATCGCCCGCCGAATCCATAAACGTTTATTGTCCAATATCAAAAATGTTAGTCGGTGTCCGCGTAAAAAAAAACAACCAACCAGATAAGGCTGATAAGAATAACTCCGCCGTTCATCGACCAGGTAAAAAGTCAGTGGTGGTACTGTTTATCTCGTGTAGTATTTATTTGAAACAGGTAGAGTTTCTGTCATCGTGTCGTGACCTCTATTATTGGCTTTTCGTGCAAAATTGGTAAAAAAGTGAAGATCACTTGTTTGACTGACTAGTATATTAGTATATTAAAAAATGTATTGTAACTACGACTCCGCCTGAGAGTCGTCCGTGGCGTTTCGCTGGTCCGGAATCGCCTGGAGATCGGACGGATTCCTCGGGCGCCAGATTTTTACTGAGGGTTTACTCCCTTGAGAAGATATTCTCGCCAAATCTCCCCACTTACCTGAGTCGCAATTACAATGGTACTGCTATAGTACCCTTGTCCCAGGGGCAGCTCTGTGGAGAAACGGAAAGTGCCAGGGGTCGGTTGAGGTTACCACCCTAAAATAATTGTGTTCGGCAAAGCGGGCTTTAATCGCTTTCCGAAAGCATTGACACCTCCGAGGAGCCAAGCTGTAGCGAGTGATTGTCGGTCAAATAATTTATGAAGAACGGATGAACATTAACACGACAGAATTCAACTTAACAATTTTTATTATTAATTTATCGGAGTAGGTACACAATGAGCAATAATAATAAATCGGTATAAATAAATAAATAATAACAAATCGGTCACGGGGCATAGCGGTACGTGAGGGGTGGTTGCGACTAATAAGTAGGTACACACGTCGGAATGACGAACGGGTGGTTAAAAACGGCCTGGATCGGTTTTAGACAAAAAAAAAACTAGGCGGGCTGTTCTCGGCGGTTATGTGGGGAGTGCGGCCACAATGATCTCAATTACGCATTCGAAGGGGAATCGGCACAATTTTGGCGGGATACGATGTTCCGCGAGCACCAGACGCCACCCCCAGCACACTGATCCACCCTTGCTATGCCAGGCGATGGACCGTGAACTAGGAGCGAAATCCTTGTTGCTCACAACGTGGAAATGAAGAGGTTATTGAGGGAGCCCGTTGTTCCGCGGGTACCAGACACCACTCCCGATGCACTGATCCACCCTTGCTATGCCAGGCGATGGACCGTGAACTAGGAGCGAAACCTTTGTTGCCCACAACGGAGAGATGAAGGGGTATTGAAGGAACCCGTTGTTTCGCGGGTACCAGACACCACTCCCGGCGCACTGATCCACCATTGCTATGCCAGGCGATGGACCGTGAACTAAGAGCGAGGCCTTTGTTACCCACAACGGAGATGGTAGGGGTTATCGGAGGAACCCGTTGTTCCGCTGGTACCAGACACCACCCCCGGCGCACTGATCCACCCTTGCTATGCCAGGCGATGGACCGTGAACTAGGAGCGGAGCCTTTGTTACCAACAACGGGAGGAGGAGGCAGTTCCGATGAGGACCGGAGCGATAGGAGTGAGAGGAGAAAAATATCGACCGCAGCAGAAATATAAATTGCAACAGCACCTACCTTTGACTACTCGGCAGCTGGTCTAGGCTCACTCGTGTCTATTCGGTCGCATTACTAACTATTATTCTTAAACTATTACTCTAACTACTACTTCCCGGTAAAAATACAAATTAAATGAAAAGAAACTAAACTAAACACTCGGACTTCCCGGTAGGTATTTGAACTGAGGCGGTTGACTATTATTCGACGCACTTCTTAACGATCGGAGATCAGAATTCGGAATTGATTTTTCAAATCACGGCCCCGGTTTATATAGCGACCACTATCGGTTCCTGGTGAGATAGAAATTTTCGAGAACATTTTCTCCGTAAAAAAGGTTAATTTAAACTGTTATCTGCGGCCCGGTGCATTTCGGCGTTTTTATAATGCGATAGTGGTCGATAACTTGCTTGAATTTGAAGCCAACTGCCTCGATTCTGTTACTTTAAAAATTAGCCTGTTCATAAAAAATTAATAATATTAAATGAAATTATGAAAATTATTAGTACCTCGCCGATTTAAGGTATCTACCTACCAAACCCTATTTCTGTACTATTCGCAAAAACTTAACTGGACTAATAATAACCTAAACGGGGTGGTCCTACCTATCTACCTACGCCGTCGGAACGATCTTTATTTATTGAAAAGAATGGAAAAATAGAAAATAAAATAAAATAAAATAGATGGAGTCGAGGTAACACGAGATCAGCAAAAAGCCGGCGAATTATTTTTAACGTTTTTATTTATTTTCAAGCCTCCAGCAGTGATGAGTATATTCAAATAAAAATGCTGAAAGAAGAAACTTCTCCAGCAACAGGGGTATCAATACGCACTGTGGAAAGAATTATAAAGGAAGGTTAGTATTTTCTGCAGAAAGTAAATAGGTAGTGTAACAAGAGATGCGGAATGCAGCCACTTTCACAAGTGACAGTCGTACTGTTACTGTTACCCATTGTTTTCTAATGTGACAGTTAGTCAATAGTTTGTGTTAATATAAAAATTACATAAGGGAATAACCCTACGACGACGAGGAACGTTATTATTAGTAGTATTATTGTTTATTCTGATTTAAATAAAGGTAAAATTGGTTAAGTGTCGCTAATCATCCGCAGAACCGTTTGCCCCCTGCTCTACCGACATTGGTGTCGCAATTCACACCCCTTATAGTAGGTACAGTATAATTTTTATATGGAGGCGAGAGAATAGGCGTGAACCCCGCATCTTGCGAGCTTTGTAACTGTTCCACCTTATCAGACTATAAATTACATCAGTGGCGCGGCGCACATAATACTAACTATTTTAAATGATTAAGTAAGTAGGTATTTCAAAAGAATACGATACGAGTTAACCACTTAGCTTTCATATGTTCGATTTACGGCGGAGATACTCTTATCAGCCTTATCTGATTGGTTGTTTTGTAACGGGAACACCGACTAACATTATTGATACTGGACAACAAATATTTATTGATTCATATGTAATAACCAATTCTCGCCTTTCTATAAAATTTACACTGTACCTTGTATTGCTTATCCTGTATAAGATAAGCGAAGATTGATAATTGACTTATCATTTATACCTAAACATTTAAAATATATTAAAAATATAAAATATTTTGTATTATGTGCGCGGCGCCACTGATGTTATTTCTCGTCTGATTATGGTGGAACAGCGTTTATCGGTTCTATGGGTGGAACAATTAAAGCCGGCAAGATGCGTAGTTCACGCCCAGACTCTTGCCTTCCTATAAAAATCATAGTATAACTAACGGACTTTACATTATCTGTCAAATCACCGGCAGTGCATGGTACGCTAATATTGAAAGCATCCTGCAGTACAATAAAAAATAGGCGAATTAGTCATAAATGCATTTTCATAATATCAAAGAAACAACATTGTTCTATCAGCATATAAAACTTTTTTTCATCACAAATTCATTATACAGTGGTGTATTAAAAGTATCTTATATTAGTACTAAAATATATGCTACAGTCAGTAATTCATAATACGTTTTGTAAAAGGTGAAGTGCTGTAATCCTTAAGCCAATTATTTTACATAAAATATATGATGAGCTTGAAAATATATGATGAGCTTGACAGTAAGTCATCAGATTTTCTGAAAAGTTCTTCATTCAAAAAGTACGCTACTCTATCAAGCAGAACTGATGCGCTAGGCAAAATATAAGACTGGGGTGATGTAATGATAATGCGGATGACGTCGACATTTATACACCTTTTTCTCAGTGTGGTTAGGAATTTTAAGAAATTTTGCAATTACATAAGGAATTTTCAAGACTGTATGTTTCCCAACTACCTGGTTTACACATCAGTCACGCTCATACCGATAAAAGAAGCGTTCATCTACAGCTTTCTTTGGGCTTAGTTGCATATAACGATGAACGTCATCCAATCTCCTGTTACTATAAATCTCCTTTGCACGTTGTTTTTTGTAGTGAGGATCTCCACCAAAATGACACAATTTTTAGTTTCCACATTCTTCGCTTTTAGATTATACAGCTCGTCAGTTCGGCATGCTCCAGCTAGCCCAAAAATAGCTACAACTTTTTTCATAAGATATATTTCGTCGGGAGCTTCTGATAAAAACTTTGAAATTTCATCCTTTGTAAATACTTGAGACTTACGAGGCTGATATCAATCATTTTTCCTTTTTATAAATGCCTTTAAGGGGTCAAATTTGGAAATATCTTGGTTTTTATTAATAGAAATATTTATTTTCACTTGGAGTATTCTGACCATAATGTAGCAGCAGACAGTGTCTTTGATTTTTCTAAGAAAAACGCCAGTAAAACATGTTCAGTTATTGTAGTAACATCATTTATTGCACACCATTTATTAAAATTTTCATAAGTTTGATTGTTCCGGTCTTTAGATTTGTCCGGCAACAAATTTCTGCATGCTGTATTTACAGCTTCTTGAATGAAATTCAGTTTGAACTAAACTACTGTGGGGTTCCGTGGGATTCCCCTAGCTCTGGGCGTATGCCACTGCGTAACGGGGAGCACAAGGCCGGTCGCCAAGCATCCCGGCAACTCGAGCTTGGACCGTCAAAGCTTGGACCGTGCAGCGGACGTGCAGTACCTAATGTAGCTCTGTCTCATACCTTGCGTGTCTTTTAGCAATACATCCTACAGTTACCAACACTGTGTATTACTACCCATCCCTCACCCAACACTACGATCAAAGATTCTAAAATTATAGCGGTACATAGTTTTAAACTTGGCAGTGTCAGAAATTGATAACTTAAAACTATCGTTACTATGGTAATGTTAAAAACATGCCAACTTCTAATAATTTCATTTTTATCACTGAGTCGTATTATTTTACTCATTTCTTCTTAATCCTCTTGTAAATCTTCTTAATCCTCGGCTACGCTACGCTTCGCCTCGGCTATTTAAAAACATCTCACACCTAAAAGTTAACTTTCGTAGCTTGTAATGTAAATAATAGTTATTTTCGCGGAGACTATCCCGAACGCGTTCAGAGTATTATCTCGCATGCGCAGTTCATAATTGACCGTTCGCAGTGAAGAATATTCTCATTCGGAACGTGCTCCGGATTAAGAATCCCTTGTTCGTGGAGCTCGCCTGTTCATTTTCGGACTTGTTCGGAACGCATTCGACAGATCCTGGGATCGAAGCGGGGATGTTTAGCTCGGAACGAATTATAACCTTCAAATTTCGTTCTTATTTATAAGAACGAATTTATTAATAATAATATTATAATAATTTAAAATTTTTCAGAAGGTTTGGAGTACCTACAGCAAGGTAAGAAAGAATAATTATTTACTTCTTATTATTATTATTACTAGTAATTTCGAGATAAGAGTGCATGCTGTTCGGCTCATTTTCCATATAAAAATTCAAGTATTCTAAATCATATTTTTAGATGCGTTTAAGTTCAAGTGACGAAGATTTGGAAGAGTTGGAAGGACTCTTCGAGGTTCCAAAAAATGCTAACTTTTTTGAAGAAACTGTGCCGCAACTTGACGCTCAACAGTTCACATAACATTTTGGAATAAGCAGAGACCTAGCAATTCGTATCAGATAGATACGAAGCATCCCAGTACTACCGCTACCAACAAGGTGATTCTGAAAAAATAACTCCGTTAAAAATAATTCTAGCCTTTTTATGGTTTTCAAGCAATGAAGCTGCTACGTTTAGAGACGTACCATTACCTATTCTTCTATGATTTGCTTTTATAATTGTCATCTCAATGATTATTAAAGGAACCTAACCTAATTTTTATTGAAGAACGAAATGTAAACAAAAACAAAACAAAAAAAAGAAACAAAACGAAAAAGAACGAAATGTAAAAAAAAATTAAAAAAAACAAAAAAATCCCTAGTTGTGTTCGTGGAGTAAAAAAATTGTTTGGAACTATTTCGAAGACGCGCTTGCGCATTCATAAAACATCGAACTTGCTCTGTGTATGCTCTGAACGCGTTCGGGATAGTCTCCGCGAAAATAACTATTAACTATTATCTTACGTTCATATTTTAATGCCATTAAAAAGTATTGTTCAAACTATAAAATTTTTGTTTGTTCACTTAATTTTGTTAGTTCTATTTATATTTCTTGTTTTTTGGTATGTGGGTAATTTTGATTTGCTGATTTACTGTATCCTTATATGTAGGTTTTTGCTTGTTTTTCTTTTTGGTTTATTTTTAAATTTGTATTTTTTAAGCCGAACGCGGAGTACTTTACTTGTATTTATTGTTTGGGTCTGTATACAAAGCGGTTGTTGTTTAAACACTGTGACGAACTCCGGCTTCTGGGGAACTTCTTGGTTACGGTCACGTCGGTGTTACCACGGGTTGCTCGGGCGCCAGCTTTTTTCTGGAGGTGTGCTCCCCCGGGGGAATTCTTCTCGCTAATTTGTATTCCCAATTACATGAGGTCACATGAAACGATACGTTGCCGTATCTTGGTCCCTAGGGTAACTCAGTGAAGAAGAGAGGAAAGCCAGGGGTCGTTTGAAGTTATCACCAGTACAATGGTGTTCGGGAGAGCGGTCTTTAGGCGCCCCCTCGAAGAAATGCCGGGCTTCCCTTTATACGAGCGCAGCTGTAAGCGAGTTGATGCGAGATCGGTGCTGGTGCTGGTGGTAGTCAGTCGAGAATCGAGATACCTACCTACGTATTCCTGCCGGCGGTCCGTGCCGTTGCGCTCGGCTCGACGGGCGGTTGGAGCGTCAGATACACGGTACTGGTGTTGGTGATGGGGCCGACGGTAGGTACAGATGAACGAGGCTTATTTATGATAATGCGGTGGTGCGGGGATCTCGGAATATGGCAGGTTTATTAAATACAATATAATTATGAGGATCGGTGTGGAATAATGGGGATGATTATAGACTGGTGCAGTTATGATTAATAATAACGCTTTATTTTCACAAAATAATATAAATTCTAACATCCAAAAATAAATGATAATGAGATTCAAAAAAGGAAATCCAAAATATACAATTTATTAAATCAAATACTCATGCGGGGGTGGCTCGATGCTCTGAAGGGCCGTGGTAAAAAATCAACCTTTATCAGGGGTGAACGGTTATGTGAGAGTGAATGAGATCAACGGGGCTAGTTTGATAAAATAGTGATTGATTTCATAGAACTAGATGCCTCTAATCGGGATACGGTTACCTAACTACACGGATTATGGTGTGGGGGTGTGGTGAGAGATCTGGGAGAGTCGGTTATGATGGAAATCTATTAGGTACGGGGTTAATCGCCGGTCTCAGCTTCCCAGTCACAGGGGGAACCGCTTTTACTGCCTATCTTACGTCTAGAAGTACTAGCGGACCTTTCTATGACCTTCGAGGGTGACGATGGGTGTCGGGAATAACCGGAGAGCGGGTATAAACAGGATTGGGATATCTACGGCGAATTAATAGAATTAAATCGGGCACCTACCTCGGTATCGGTTGACGGGCGGTTACGGGGGGTACGAGGGTCTTCTCAAAAAAAAAAAACTTTACTTCTGGTTCACAGCGGGACTCTATTCTAGTTCAACGGTTCGGTAACTAGCGGGAACGTCGTCGGAGAAAAAGAGAGACTGAGCGTTCAAAATCCGCCCGTATTTATACTCTCCCTATCTTATTTTTCGGTGGCTATCGCGGAGAAAAAATGGTAATCGGCGTTTTTACGTTGACTCTGGTTGATTACTGTCATGAATTGACTCTAAAATGCACCGAATTAGGTACCACTAAAATCTGCGAATGCATAAAAAATCTCAAAACTTCGTGAATTTAAACAACAACTATAAAATTTAATGCGTCTTTGATTTTACAGGATCGATCGGAAATAATTATTATTGGGTTTTCATAATATTGAATCTATTTCTAATTGCTAATTATTGTAAAATGAAGGCGAAATTACACGACTTCATTACAACACGTAAAGCATTGCAAAAATAAACTCAAAGAAAAAAAGAGTACAGGAGAAACTGTTTAACAACTTCGCAAATTTATATGGCGTTATTAAATTCTAAAAATAGCGACTTGAAATCTTCTAGAGTTTGAAATGAAGTATTTAATATCATGCGCCCTGACGATATCAGCGAAACCGCAAAGATCCCCTCATTTGTCTATACGGCGAAGCGCTCCTCTCAAAGCATAAAAGACAACAGATTGTTAATGTTGTATCTAATAAAATGAGAGAAATGGGACGTTTATTGATTGGTTTAAGAAGGATAGCTCCATTTTATGGCTTATCTGACGCTTTAAAGCCCCAGTGTTTAAGAAATTTTATTTCAGTTACAAAAGAAATAAGCGGGTATGATGTAGAAAGCAAAAGCGTTAGAGCCTCGTCATTAGCGCTGCATATGGGAACAAGCTTGAAAACCATATGTGATGTTGCGTATAAATTAATTTTAGAAAAACGAAACATTCACGGCATAAAATGGGATGATCATGACAGAAAAAAGTCTGAAATTAAAGATTTGAAAAAAATAATTGTTGGTCACTGGTGTAATGAGCTGTCTAGTTTAGCCTCAAAAAACTTGCGAGAAAATCATTGGGAAAAACCATTACAACTACCACTAACCAGTGATCTTCAGCTATTTAATGAACACTTAAATAAACTTGCTTAAGAAGCCTTATGTCATTTACAAAGTGACATTAGCAGTAAAACACATTATAAACAGTTAACAGAGTGTGTTTTGGCTAAGACAATAATTTTTAACCGCAAAAGAGTAGGGGATGTCCAATACCTTACAATTTAGAATTATAACAATTATAGTACAATTAATCAAGAAAGCTTTGCAGATGTTCTAACTGAGGTAGAAAAACTTTTGTACAAAAATCTCAAACGGGTAGTTAGCGGTGGAAAAGGATTAAAGTCCGTTCCAATATTATTTCCAAAACAGTTCCAAAAATATGTGAACTGTTTATTACAAATACGACAAGAAACAGATACAGTGCCAAAGACAAACCCATATTTGTTTGCTAATCCCGGTTCCGAGAATCGATGGATGTTGGGTGCGAAATTCAATACGAAAGTTTGCTGAAACCCGCCAATCGTCATTACCGCCACATACAATAATTACAATAAGTAACAAGTGAACAAGATCAAACAAAGCAAAGCAACGAGGAATAAGTGAGTGGAGCGGGTCGACAGTGAATACGTGTACCGATCGCTCAGCCAAAAACCGAAACAAACAGTTAATCAAAAGTGGACAATAAATAAAACCGCGAACAGTTTATCAGCCAATGTGTCAACCAGGCATCAAGGGTAAATAATATTACTAATTTCATCGGAAAAATAGTAAACCCATAGTGATTATTTACTAATAAAACTTAATTAAAAATCCATTAAATTCAACGACAGTGCCTGCCGGCGAGGCGATATGATAAGGATATCGGATATCGCGCCAGGAGATTAAATAAATTAAATCAATTAAAATTAAATGCAAACATACGCACCTCTGACTTCTGACTACAGGGGTTGCATAAAAATATGAATCCACCTACATCCACCCAAACTAAAGAAGATCTAACCAACATCCCAACAACAAAAAATAATCTCAGCTACGCCAATGCAGCAAAAACGCGTCCAAATGTATCATACCCAAAACGAGAGCTAGCAATAATAATTGACGTTCTAGAAAGCTTAAAACTCCCTGATTATATCGTAGCTGTAGGCAATATTGTGCAACCCAAAAACATAATATTCGCATCACGGATCTCATACAACAGAGTGTGCATATACCTAAGTTCCACGGAAATAGTTGAATCTCTAGTCCAAGATTACCCTAAAATAAAAATAAAAGATCAAGAACTAAACGTGCGCAGACTTATCAATCCCGCAAAACGTCTGCTTATGTCTAACGTCAGCCCCTGTATACCTAACGAAGTGTTAGATCAATCCCTAGCGCAGTTGGGAATTCAGGCAGTAACACCCATCAGTTTCCTTAGAGCTACCCACATCGTTCTAAGAATATAATCATATTTTGAGCTTCCGAAGACAGGTATATATTCAATCCAACGAGAGCCTTAGTATACCAACATCATTATTATTAGAATATGAAGAGGTGAGCTACCGGGTGTTCCTGGGTTTTGACGATATCGCATGCTTTATTTATAAAGAAAAAGGATACCTTTCAAAACAATGCCCTAAACAAACCCAGGCCAGCCAAAATTCTGATACAGGAACCGGAGAAACACAAGAAAGTAATAAAGAAGTTAGCCAAACAACCACTATAGCCACATCACCCAATCCTGGACTGACGGAGAGACCAAACACAGAAAATAATAGCAATAATATCGAGTATCCGAAAAAGAGATCAGCTTCGACATTAGACAGTCTAAGCCCAGAACCACAATTCGAGTTTAAATCGCCCCTCAGCCTAACCCAAATTCACCAAACAAATATAGACAAAGAGGGGAATACCACAGCAATCAAAAAACCTCCAAAAAAGAAGAAACCGTCCACACAAAGATCAAATGAATATACTACGACCACAAAAGAAAAGCTTCGACATTAGACAGTCTAAGCCCAGAACCACAATTCGAGTTTAAATCGCCCCTCAGCCTAACCCAAATTCACCAAACAAATATAGGCAAAGAGGGGAATACCACAGCAATCAAAAAACCTCCAAAAAAGAAGACACCGTCCACACAAAGATCAGATGAATATACTATACGACCACAAAAGAAATCCTAGAAAGAGCTAAGGCCAGTTATGAAGAAACCGAGCAACTAATAACCTTTGAAATACTATCAGATTTCCTGGAAAATGCACACGGAAACTCCGACCCTCTAAGCTTAGCTAAGACATACGATGTTTCAATCACCGAGCTAATCAAATCAATCAAATCAATATATTCTAAACTCAGTCACAGATCGCTTAAAAGCAGATGCACCAGAATAATAAAGAAAATGTCGAGACAACTTAATGGAGAAGACCCCAACGATACAGATTCGTCCACACAAAGTACAGTCAGCGAAGACCTTCATAGTCCAATGGAATATTAATGGGTATTTTACCCATCTGCCAGAATTACAATACATAATAGCCAAAAACAATCCAAAAATAATATGCCTGCAGGATACACACTTCAAAGAAAATAAATATCACAACCTCAGAAACTACAGCTGTTACCATAAAAACAGAGAAGCGGAATGGGCCAGTGGAGGGGTAGCAACATATGTAAGTACAGAATATCAATCCGAAGAAATCCCAGTCAACTCAAACTATGAAGTTGTCTGCTCAATAGTAAGCATGCCGTATAAAATCGCTATAATCAATATATGTATACTGTTATGAAAAATTGGGTTCAGCTGTAGGAAGGCAGTGATTTTAAGTTGGATCTAATTTGAATTTTATGACAAATAAATTTATTAGTTTAAACAAATAAAAATTGTTAATAATAATTGATAATTGAAAAATGTCAAAAAGAGACTTTTTGGATTGTTTAAAAAATCAGGAGAAAAAAGAAAAAAGTGAATAGAGGAGAATGTTGATAGCAACGAGAATAATACAACAATTAACAATGTTGTATTTAGAATTTTAAATAGTTTTTAGAAGTTTAACAATGAATTAAGAAAAATTTAGAAAGGAACTGTCGGAAATAATAATGAATTAGAATTGAATAATTTTGGAAGTGTATCTGTGAAGATAAAAGTAAAAGAAAGAAAGAAATAATAATGAGGAATTAATTAAAAAATTTGGAAGCGGACTGTCAAGAAAAAAAGTAAGAAAAGTAAAAATAATTATTTGGAAGGAAAAAGGAGAAGAACAAAGAGATAGCTAACGAGGAGAATTAATTAATTAGATTGAAATTGAGAAGAGCGTGTGTCAGAAAAGGTAAAAAGGGTGAATGTAGTTATTTTGGAAGCACAAAAGAGAAGAACAAATAGATAGCGAAGAGAACGTGAAGAAGTCGGAAGGGGATAAATTATAGAGAGAATCAACTTGAAAAGAAGTGGAAGAAACATGGAAGATGACGGGAAGATAGGAAATTAAAGATTATATTTAAGAAAGGAAGGAGAAGCGGAAAGAAGAAGAGAAGCAGCGAGAGACGAAGAGAGTGACAGAGAGAGTTGGTAGATCAGGAAAAGGAGAAGCGAGGCAGCGAGACGCATATTGTGAGGGATATTGTAAGATTTTGATGTGATAATTAATTTTAAATTATTAAGTGTAGTTTTAACAAAATTTAGAATCAGAGAGCTCGAGGTAGGTTTTTTTTTGTAATTTCTGTAATAAATATTATGTCAAGTAATAAATTAGATATTTGTTAAAAAGTTTTCAAATTTGAACTCAAATTAAATTAAATCAATTTTTTTTTGCATGTGAACCCAACTGGGAAAGAGAGTGCCCTCAAAGAATCATTAAAGTTTTATTTGTTTATGGTATAATTTTTTTAAATAGAATTAATAATAATAATAAACAAGATAAGGGGGGAAAGGAATATCATGACAATACATACCAAATTCTCAAGATCCTACAGAAATAGAACTGCAGCAAATATTAGACCAAATACCTTATCCATGTCTAATACTAACAGATTTGAATGCACATAACATAATATGGGGTTCCCGTAGCACAGACACGAGAGGAAAACAAGTAGAAAGTAGAAGTAAAGTAGAAAACTTTATCAACAATAATAACCTAATAGTACTTAGCACAGGATCAAATACTAGATACAATGCTCATACCGGAGAAGGATCGGCCATTGACCTGACACTTTGCAGACCGCAAATGGCCGCGTGCTTCAGAAATTGGGAAACTCTAGACCAATTATATAACAGCGACCACTTTCCAATAATAGTCCAGCTAGAAGAGAGAAACCAAGATACGGAAACCAGCTACGAACCAAAATGGAACCTCAAACTTGCCGATTGGGAAAGTTTCTCAAAGTGCATCCAAGAAAATCTCGATATAAGAAGTGTAAGCCAGAATATAGACGAAGCCGTAGAACATCTAGAACGCACAATAAGTTCAGCAGGAACCCTATATGTACCAAAGAAAATCCTATGTCGGGTAAAAGAAGTCCCATGGTGGAATAAGGAATGCGGAGAGGCACTGAAGGAAACTAAAAAGGCATTCAACAGACTGAAAAGGCATAACACAGAAGAAAACCGGATAGAGTTTAACAGACTGAGAGCCAAGTCCAGAATAATCATCCGGAACAGTAAAAAAGCGTCTTGGAGAAACTATGTAGAAAACATTAAAGTTGAAACGCCAATTAAAGAAATATGGGAAAAAATATCAAAAATCAAAGGTAACAGAGAGCCAAAACAGATTGTTTGCTTAAAAATGGAAAATGAAATAATAAGCGACAGCAAAGAGATAGCAGAAAAATTAGCAGATCACTTCGAACAAGAATCCAGTGACTCCCATATGATCTAGAACACTAGGGAACACGGTCAACTTCACCTTATCAACGCACCAATAACGGAAATAGAAATGAGCGACGCCCTCCAATCATGCAAGGTAGCCTGCCCAGGCCCGGACAATATACCATACACATTTCTTCAACACCTACCGGAAAACGCTAAACATTACCTACTAGACATACAGGGTGGGCCATCGAAAAGGTAACAAGCCTAATAGCTTGGAAAGTGAAGATGTACGCGAAAAACGCCGAAACAGGTCAATTTTGTTATCGAGGGGGACATATGTTCGTGACAAATTTAACTACCCAAGTTCACCCCCTTGGCAGGGGTAGCTACCCCTCTGCTTATCATCATAGGGAACAGCTATCAAGTGATACATCATTTGAAAGCTACTTGAATTCTCTTTAATAATAATAATAATAATAATAAAGTTTATTTAACCATTCAAATATTTCAAATAATACAATACGATAATCATATACAAAATAAACTTTCAATATGTAATGCAGACATAATAAATATACCAAATGTGAAAAACATCTGCTTCGGAAACTGCGTAAGTTTAAAAACTTGTCTGAAGTTTCCGTGCAGTTATATGTTACCTATTATAATATTTTAGCACTCCCGATTAACAGATTAACAGGTATATATCTCATGTATTGGAAAACAAAGGAAAGAAAAACAACAAAACAATACACGAAATTCAAAGACATGAATATAATCAGAAAAAATAATTCTATTTTATTAACTTGGGTCTATTTTCTATCATCCACATAGTGATTTTCTTCGCTGCATTTTTATGCTTTAAGCTGTTTTTCAGTGTAACTGACAAAGTTTTATAAGTTTTATGTCCTATGAAGTAGTATGATCTCTGTCCTATAATAGTCTTTCTAACAGTGGGCTGCCCTATATTATCCCCACTGTTCTCTCTAGTTCCATATCTATGTTGTGTTGCAGCCTGAAGCAAATCATTTCTGGCAAGGTAAATGACTGAAACTTTATAAAAAATTTCTCGTACGGTTAAAACTTTGCACCTCTGAAACAGTTCATCCGTTGGACACAGTGTACTTAACCCGTAAATAATTTTTAGTATTCTCTTCTGTACTACTTCCAGCGGCCTCATCGTGATGGCATATGCACCTCCCCATGCTACTATCCCATATAACAACAATGACTGCACCAAGGAATAATAAAGGACCAAGTTTTCATCTAAACTAAGAATATTTTTTGTCTGTCGAAAAAGATATGACAGCGACCTGATTTTTCTGACTAACTCCTTTATATGTAGATCCCATTTTAGGTATCTGTCAAATATGACTCCCAAGTATTTTGTATTATTAGCCCTGTCTATGGTCCATTGTATCTGTCTATGAGGTAGATTAATTTTTATATTTTGATTTTTGGGCATTCCCAAGATATTATTTGCAAATAGGAGATATTTTGTTTTTTTAAGATTCACAGATAATAGGTTTTTGTCAAACCACTCCATAACTCTCCGCATATCAGCTATCATGTTTACCTCTAGTTCATTCATAGTTCCAGCTTCTACGAATAGCACTGTGTCATCAGCATATGATATCAGAGTGCCATTATTCTTAATTTTTAGAAGGCCATCTATATATATTATAAAAAGAATAGGACCGAGCACCGTCCCCTGGGGTATACCAATGGTGACGTCTCTCTCGACGCTATGTGTTTCTTTTATTTTTACTAGTTGTGTTCTTTGATGCAAGTAGTCTTTAAACATTCCACAGCACAGGCCTCTGACACCAATATTTTCTAATTTTTCTAGTAAAATGTCATGCGACACAGAGTCAAATGCCTTAGCTAAGTCTATAAAAATACCACCGCATGGTCTTCCTTTATCTAAGCATTTATATATTTTACCCACTAGTAGAGCTATAGCATCATTGGTACTTTTTCCCTCACTAAATCCAAATTGTAGACCCGACAATGATTTAGTGTCTTCTAAAAATCTTACTAATCTTTTTTTAATTATTTTTTCAAAAACTTTTGCTATATTAGAGATCAGACAAATTGGGCGATAGTTTTCTATCGCTGCTTTGTCTCCCGATTTATAAATTGGGACGACTATTGCTTTTTTAAAGTGTCGAGGGCATTTTCCCGTACTCATTATCTGATTAATTATATGTGCAAGAGGTGAAGCTATTTGATCGCTGATTTGTTTTAGTGTTTCAGCTCGTATGGAATCAAATCCCGGTGCTGCGTCGTTCCTTAGTGACATTAATACATTTTTGACCTCAGTTTTATCTGTCGGTGTTAAGAATAACGACTTTTCGTTTCTACTTGGTTTCTCATTAATAACAAAACCACCCCTAATTTCACTTCTTATTTTATTAGCCATTTCATGTCCCACTTTACTATAATATTCATTAAATTTATTTGAGATTTTTATTGGATCCACAATTTTTCCCCCTTATATGTATCAATTATTTCAGTTATGTTATCGTGTTTTACCTTAGTCTCCTTATTTGCATATTCCTTTACAGTCTGCCACAACTTTCTACAATTATTATTATCCCTTTTTATCTTGCCCTTATAGTAATTAATTTTAAGTTCTTTGATCAAATTATTTATTTTATTCCTATAAATTTTATATCTTGCATACGCTTGTTGACATCCCGTTCTTTTATAAACTGCAAAAAACTTATCCCTTACTTTCATGGATTTTATGACACCTGCTGTGATCCAGTTTCTTTTCTTATTTATCTTGTACCGTACCTGTTTGGTGAACAGATCTATAGATTGCATTAATATATCAACAAAAATATCGGTTGCAATATCGACATCTTTTATTGAAAATAATTCTTTAAATTTTCCCTGCGTTAGGTATTCTCTTAGTTTTTTATAGTTAGTTAGCTTATATTCGATTACGCTTTTGGCATCCTTGGTCTTATTTTTGGGGAACAGTAGCATAGTTGGTAAATGCTCGGAAACCGTGGAGAACAATGTCATCGGACAAACATCACCGATACCTACATTATCACTTCTAAAGAATATGTGGTCAATGCAAGATTTACTTTGTTTGTGAATTCTTGTATAAGTATTGATGAGCGACCCGAAGCCGTGCTCCTGCATTATGTTTAAATATTCGTCACTTGCACTAGACTGTTGTAAAATGTTGATGTTTATGTCACCTATTATTATCTCAGTATTACTTCTTGCGTGTGTGTTTAAGTATTGTTCTAGTTCTGGTAAGAACGTGCTACTAAGAATAGGTGGGGGTTTGTATATAGCCGTAATAGACAACTTTTTCTTTTTACCTTCGTTAACAGTTACTCTAATGATATTTACATTGCTAATATTGTGAAGACTAAAATGAAAATCAATATTTTTTCTCACATATATGACGACACCGTCGTTTTGATTAAAGTTACCTTCATTGTATACCCTAGTGTAATCAGTAAAATGAAATAAGCTTGTGTCAGGTATCTTCCACGTCTCCGTTAATACAATCAAGTCAAAGCAGCATGTGAACTGCATCAAAAGAGCCTCCAGCTGCACAAAATTTTTTGCCAAACTTCTAATATTTGTGTGAAATATTCGGTATGAATTTTTACCTGCCAGAAATCCATCAGCTGTCTGTATGTTTTCCGCCTCTATGTTTCTTATTTCCCCAGTTTGAAAATCTCTAATATACCTATCCATATTATGTGTCTATTGAAACAAACAAGAATTACATTCTAATGCCTATCCATACCTATACCTAAGCAAACAACAAAGAACAATAACAAATAAAAACAATGATCAAATATAAACAGAGAATAACAATCAAAATTTCCTTCCCCTGCACATTGCGTTTGCTCAATAAAACAAACAATAAGATCAATCTAGTGCCTGGCCATACCCACACCCATACAAATAACAACAATGATTTAATACAAGAGAAAAAAAAAAAAAAAACAATAATGATTACATACAAATACCAATCAATACTTCCTTAACTTCTGTCTTCGCGTTTTTGGTGTGTGTATTCCTGGACTTTTTTTCTTCTCTCCAACCCTATCGATTTCGATTCTTCGATTGCCTTCGGACACTTCGACTTTGCTTTCTGACACCACACTTTGTTTTCTGCCTCTTCTACTAATTTTTAAGTGGCGTTTAACTCTTCTATCAGCAACGTTCTCTTGTTCTTCAGTTCGATAATCCGTATCAACATCACCCTCTTCCGAACTCTCCTGTAGTGATTCGTATTCTGAATTTTCTGATTCTTCTAATTCATGTACTGAAAACAACTGGTTTTCTATTTTCAGTTTCTGGCCTTTAATTGCTGCCTGCTTATTTTGTTCTCTTGCTAGCTTCAAGTGTTTTCTCAATATCTTCTGTACTTGTCGATCTTCCTTGCATAGGTCGTTAGAAATGGCTATGCCTTCACTCTTTAATAACTTAAATTTTTCTCTGTTTTCAAATATCTCCTTTTTCTTTAGGTAAGACTTAAACTCCAGTACTATTGGTGGTTTTTCACTTTTTCCAACCTTATAAACATCATTTACATCAGCAGTGGTGAGCTGGAGTTCTAATATACGATTTAGTTCCAAAATAGTTCGCTCTGTTAAGGACTCATGTTCTATACGCATACCAAATATTACAATATTGTTCTTCCGTGATTTTCTCTCCAAACTAAGTACTCTACTTTGCAATTCTATAATCTTTTCCGAGTTTTTTCTATTTTTGATTCCTACCTCTTTGATGGCCCTTCCAAATTGTTTCACTATATTTTCAGTTTGGTTGTCTAACAATTTCTTTATCTCTTCTAACTTTATTTCTCCCATTCCCTTTAGTTGCCAATCTATTCTATATTTATTTATTTATTTCCCAGGTGTTGTTATTTTTAGTAGGTAGATTAAATCGTAAATATTGAATTATAAATTTACCTTAATTTCTTTCAGTGAAGATGATAAACTTATCTTATTTTTTATCTGCATGGATTTTTAACTGCTTCTAAATTATTACTATATATCCACTCTATTTTCACTATTTCTGTGTGTTCTTCTATTAACCATCTAACATTCTACACTGATAACTGACGCATATGGTTTGATCATCATTATAGCAAATTTTCAAATTTTAATTCGCTATATATCTCGTGGTTAATTCAATTTTGTGAGAGACTCTTTATAAGCACATTTCAGGAGTTATTTTCTTTACAACGATATCCAACATTTTGGGTTCCGCTCACATACAGGGTGGCCCAACAGAAACTAACTCGCCCTAATAACTTAGAAACTGAAGATGTACGCGAAAAACGCCGAAACAAGTCGATTTTGTTATCAACGTAGGCATATTTTCGTGACAAATTTAACTACCCAAGTTCACCCCCTTGGCAGGGGTAGCTACCCCTTTGTTATCATCATAGGGGACAGCCATCGAGTGATACATCATTTGAAAGCTACTTGAATTCTCTTTACAACGATATCCAACATTTTGGGTTTCGCCCACATACAGGGTGGCCCAACGAAAACGTAACTCGCCTTAATCACTTGTATGTAGGGCACCCTGTATGTAAGCGAAACCCAAAATGTGGGATATCGTTGTAAAGATAATTCAAGTATCTTTCAAATGATGTATCACTTTCGCTTACATACAGGCTGACCCAACGAACACGTAACTTGCCTTAATCATTTGTATGTAAGCCACCCTGTATGTAAGCGAAAATCAAAATGTTGGATATCATTGTAAAGATAATTCAACTAGCTTTCAAATGATGTATCACTCGATAGCTGTTCTTTCTGATGATAAGCAAAGGGGTAGCTACCCCTGCCAAAGGGGTGAACTTGGGTATTTAAATTTGTCACGAAAATATGCCTACGTTGATAACAAAATCGACCTGTTTCGGCGTTTTTCGCGTACATGGTCAGTTTCAAAGTTATTAGGGCTGGTTACGTTTTCGTTGGGCCACCCTGTATGTAATCGAAACCCAAAATGTTGGATATCGTTGTAAAGAGAATTCAAGTAGCTTTCACATGATGTATCACTCGATAGCTGTTCCCTATGATGATAAGCAAAGGGGTAGCTACCCCTGCCAAGGGGGTGAACTTGGGTAGTTGAATTTGTCACGAAAATATGTCCCCCTCGATAACAAAATTGACCTGTTTCGGCGTTTTTCGCATAACTCTTCACTTTCCAAATTATTAGGCTTGTTACCTTTTCGATGGCCCACCCTGTATATAATAGAATATGGCAAGAACAAAGTTACCCCTCTAGATGGTCACATTCAATAATACTACCCCTACTTAAACCCAACAAAGGCAAAACCTCGACGACATCCTACAGACCAATATCCCTCAACTGCGCAATGGGAAAGCTGCTTGAAAAAAGAATCAACCGACGACTTTCATATATTTTAGAAGGAAAAAACAAGCTCAACAATGTACAATACGGATTTAGAAAACATAGGTCAACGACGGACTGCTTCACTACCCTTGAGTCAGACATTCATCAATCATTCGCTAATAAACAGGAAATATTGGCAGTCTTCTTAGATATTAAGGGAGCCTACAACACCACCCGGAAACACCTTATTATACAAAATATGAAAAAATGGGGGCTAACTGGAAATATACTAGAGTACATAAGAAATACACTGGGCAACCGGAAATTCAAAGTAAGGGCCAACGGAAACTATTCCCAGGAGAAGGAGCTAGTAAACGGTATACCTCAAGGATCAAGCATCAGCCCCACACTGTTTAATATTGCAATCAACGAAATACTAGATCAAGTCAGTTTACCTATTAAATCTATAATGTACGCAGACGACCTACTCATATGCAGCTGGAAAAAATAGACAAACCCTAGGGAATCTCATACAAACAGCCATCAATAAATTGGAAAACTGGACAAACAACTCTGGCTTCCGCTTCTCCACAGAAAAGACACAATGTATCCTGTTCTCCAAAAAGAGAAGACAAGACTCACCAAGACTTACGTTATATGGAAATGAGCTTATATACGTCAACCACATAAAATATCTAGGCCTGTATTTCGATAAAAAACTAACCTGGAAAAACCACATAGAACACCTTAAAATAACATGCAACAAGGCTATCAACTTAATGAGATGTATTACGAGCCATCACTGGGGTGCCGATACAGAAACATTATCAATGTTATATAGAACGCTGATCAGATCAAGAACAGACTACGGACTGATAAATTACTCAACAGCGAGTAAGAGATTGTTGAAGATAGTCCAAAAAACTCACAACACCGCTCTACGCACTGCTCTAGGTGCGTTCCCCACAAGTCCCATTGAAAGCCTATACTGTATCAGTGGAGAAATGTCCTTGGCCAACAGAACAAAACAGTTGACCGTCACTTACGGCATGGCAAACTACTTAACCACAAATAAACCCACCCACAAACTTATCTTCAGTCGTATCTTCAGAAACAGATACTCCAATATCCCGAACAACAAAATCCCCTTTGCCGAAAGATTCCACAGAATTCTTCAAGAGACAGAATGTGAACTCCCAGAAATGGACGGAAGAGAGAAGGAAAGGATCATTTACCCTTGGACCATAAGGCCACCCCATGTAAATGTACAACTTGCAAAGTATAACAAAACCACTAGCCACCCATCAATAATAAAAACAGAATTCAATAGAATGACCGAACAGTATCTATGAAAAAACCTCATTTATACAGATGCCTCCAAAATAGACAAACAAGTTGGAGCAGCAGTGCACCAGAAAGAGTCCACAAATACAGACTAAGAGACTCCTGTAGCGTATATACGGCCAAAATGTTCGCCCTGCTCCAAGCAGTAAAGATTGTGGCAAGAAATCAAAATACAGCGTACCCGGCAGACTCACTTAGTTCCCTCCTGTCTCTCAAAAAACTCTATCCAGACAACTCAATGGCTCAAAACATCATCCTTAATCTGAATAAATGTGCGAACAACCCCACACTGATATATGCTCCATCACACATTGGAATCAGAGGGAACGAAAAGGCAGATCAAAAGGCCCGAGGAGCGGCACAGTCCACGGAAAATCAGAATACCTGCACAAATCCTCCAGACATAAAAAAACCAGGTCAAGCAATTAATAAAAGAAGAATCCAACAATAAATGGCAATCCCTAGAGCGCAACAAACTGAGAGAAATAAAAACAAGAGTGCATGGCACCCTCTCGCTGCCGTTGACTAGAAGACAACAGGTCGTCCTAACCAGGCTGAGACTTGGACACACCAAAATGACGCACGAACATCTACTCAACAAAACACAACCTCCCATATGTGAAAAGTGCACAGAAGAAATTACAGTCAAACACCTGCTCCTAGAATGGGAAATTTACCGAAAAGAAAGAGTGGAATGCCAACTCCCGACTTCCCTGAAGGAAACATTATGTCACCTGGAACACCACGACAAGATTCAGAAATTTCTGCAAATAACCCAACTATATGATAGAATATAAATAAAATTACTACTAACAATAATACTGTACCTACTATAACTATCCACTGTATAACCATTGTAACTTTTCCCGCTAATAACCAGAGGTTGATGCGGTATTATCTAAATAAAAAAAAAAAAGCAAAGCAACAAAAAAACCTTTAATGGCTTAAAGTTTGGTTTAGTCTGTCAGTTTCAGGTTTCTGTTTTCAGTGAGTGATACTGATTGATTCACAATGGAAGATTTGTTAAGAGAATGGAAGCTTGAAGAGCTTATCCAGACATTTTCAGGTAAGTAGGCAAATTAAATTTTATTTTTATTTTTTATTTTTATATATTTAATTTATTAGCAATCAGAACAAATACATTCTATAGGCTAATATGTTGTCTTGAGAGCATCAGGCTCTATGATGACGTGACAAGATCTCCTCCATTGACGAGATCTTCTACCCTTCTCTCAGGTCGGATGGCCAATGTCTTCTCAATCTTCTTTCACCAGTTTGTTCAAGTAGTGGCTGTAACAGTTCGTTAGTGTGGTATTCCATTCTCTCATGGTGTTTCGTGTATCTAGCCTTGATGACGTCTTTTACAAAAGGTACCCGAAGATCTTCGTGTATGGTTTGGTTAGATACATACCAAGGCGCATTGGTGATCATGCGCAGGATTTTAGATTGGCATCGCTGGATAATAGCTATACTGGATTTGCTTGCGCAGCCCCATATCTCTATACCGTATGTCCATATCGGTTTTATGATTGCCTTATATAGTAAGACTTTGTTCTCAAGGGAAAGTTTCGATTTTTTACCAATTAACCAGTACATGTCTTTAACTTTTAAGTCAATCTGCTTTCTTTTTTTGACAATATGTTCTCTTCATGTGAGTCGGGCATCCATATGAAATCCCAGGTATTTTGTATGATTAGTACGAGGTATTTGGATGTTGTTTAGATATATCTCCGGGCATTGTGCTCTTCTTAGAGTGAAGTCAACGTGTTTTGATTTGTTCTCATTGATCTTGATCTTCCATTTTCTTAACCAAGCTTGCAGTTGATCTAAGTGGTTCTGGAGTTAATTAGATGCTCTTGTTGGATCTTCATCGGTAGCAATAATCACCGTCTCATCAGCAAATATTCCAATTATTGTATTTCTGTCAGTCGGCAGGTCAGCTGGAAATCACATAAAGAACTGGGCCCAAAACACTCCCTTGGGGAACTCCTGATTTTATAGGTAAGTATTCTGAAACCTCTTCACCCACTTTAGTTCTAAATACTCTATCGGAAAGGTAGCACTTTAAGATATTGTAGTACTTTAAGGGGAGTATCTGTTTAATTTTGTACAATAATCCGGAATGCCAGACCTTATCAAAGGCCTGGCTTACGTCTAAGAATAGCGAATTGATGGAGTGGAATCCATTGGTCGGGGGGTAAATCAGAGTTTATTCTATGGAGTAAAAGCTTTTCAAGAATCTTGGATATTGTGGGCAGAAGGCTAATTGGGCGATAAGATGATACCTCGTTTGGATTTTTCCCTGGTGTTGGAATTAAAATTATTTCCGCAGTTTTTAGGTTTCTGGGCCAATAGTTTAGTCTTAGAATTGCATTGTAGATGTATGTAAGCATAGTTATTCCTTTTTTGGTAGTTCATACAGCATCTTTGGTGTTACTTTATCAAAATTCATATTTTTCATACTATTATATAAACGTTCATACCATGCTTTGGAAGATTGTTTTCATCCATAAATTATCTTCTTCAGCTTACAAACTTTATCGAATAAAAATAAAAATCTAGGTCATATGAGTATAATTTATTGAAAAGTAGCTTATCAACCGGTTTCGGGGGTTAGCCCATCATCAGGACAATTGTCAGTTATTGGCAATTCCAAAAATTTACAGGTGTTAACATTGTATATACATGTGATAGATGAAGATGAAGGTTCCAATATAAGACTCAATAACAATTATTGTCGTACAAAAATTCCAGTGAATTATGTTACTTACATCGATGTTAAAAATAATTTAAACCTTTTCGAAGTGGAAAAAATTGAGATTGATTTACCTATTGAAGATAGGATTTGATATTACATATTAATATGACATTTTTAATAGAGCAAGTTAAACTGGACCGAACCGTGAGGCGGGACGACCAGGAAATTTTCATACATAACTTGTTTACATTACTTAAAAACAAACTTGCCTAACAACGACAACCCATCTACTTGATCATACCTACATTTTATATTATATTATTATATTCAACAGTTATTCCATTACGACTGGCAAATTAAATGAAAAAAATTGGTACCTACCTATATCCATATCATTGTATGCCTCTATTATTATTACTATACATGCAGCCATATTATAGTCATAGACAAAAGCTGTAGGTACAGTAGGTACTAAGCACTAATTTAATGCAGCTCTGAGTAAGCAATGCAGGCTTAGCAGGTAACCATAAATTTGATGGTAAAATGAAGTAAGATTAGTTAATTATAGTGCTCATTTTTTGAAATATTATTGATTAAACTCGATTGGTTGGCATTGTAAAATTTGGCTCAGCAGTGGATATGCACATATTATACAGGTGTTCCCAAATATCATGTGAAAGAGAAGTAAGTATTTGTTTGATTTATCTTGAGACTAAAAGTTCTTTAAAAGATGGGTCCACATTTATCTTGAGATTAAAGTTTCTTAAAAGATGGGTCCACAAAGGCTTCCACATTGATTCACAGGGTGTTGAAATTTCAAGGATTTTTCACTTTTTTCCTGCAGTTTTTGGGACATTAAGCTCAAATTCGGAATACAGATTATGCTGTAGGGCTTGCATTACTTAGTATGCCAAATTTTAGTGTTAACTGATAACCTACAGGAGATTTTTTTAAAGTTTCATGCCCTATTTTCTTTCCAAAATCTTTGTCCGTGGTGAGTTATAAAACAGAAAATGAGTTTTCTGTTTTGTTTAGATTATTTTTGTGCTCTTGTAGTTTTTTTTTTGTATTTGCAATCGTTATCGAGAAAAAAAAAGAAAAAAAAAGATATTCTGTAATAATAATTATAATTCCCTTGACTAAATTAAAAAATAAAAAATAAATGGTAAAGCAGGCTCTGGTTTTATTTGGTAATCTTTTGTTTCTATTCATTTTGATTGTTTAGTAACACTACCTACCTGTTAAAGATTAAAGCTACTATATCTTTGATCTGACATCAATGCTAAAATTTATTGTGATCTTAAATCTGTTTTTTAGAAAAAAATTCATATAAATTATAAATTATACTTTTTTCAGATCAGTCAATTGATTTAGAAGCATTTAAACTGTTGCATGAAGACGATTTTGCTGAGTTAGTACCGAAATTAGGTCTGCGCAGAAAGTTATTGCACCTGTGGAGGGCTCTTCTAATACCTGTACATAACTTACAATATTTTTTTTTTGTAAAATACAGAGGGGTCATTGATCTCTGACTTGGGGTGAAATTTTACTTTCACTTAAGAGTTTCTTATCTTTCAGAATGCTCCAGTTATAATTGTTGAGTCGGAAGGTTGTAGTAGTAATTCATTAAATTCACCGTCATCCCATCAGTCTCATGAAGACACAAGAGTGTCAGAAGCTGCAGTATATTCACCATCAGATTTTTCATCTGATTTTTCAAGTAACCAAAACACACTGATGAATGAAGTGGATTCTGATGAAAAGAATAAGGTTCATAATTATATTATGTTACATGAACAATGATTTCAGATTTCATATTTCAGGGCGAACTTATTAGACTTTTAAATAGTAATAATGAGGGCAAAGAAATCCTTACCCATTACAAAATTCACAAGGAACTGAAGAGGCGGATTTTAGTTAAATTAATTATTAGTCACGAATTAGAAGAGGATCCAGATAAACGGTTAGTAATTAATCAAATTAAATATTTTTTAGCTTCATTCAGTTATTTGACTTTACAGAATTCCTCGGGAGAGATTTATACATTGGTCCAAAGAGATATGCTCAATTTGTGTGGAAGAACATGAAAATTCATACTATATCCCACCGCAAAGGGACATTCATGTACGACCTGTTTCCGCACATGGAAAGCTGTGGGACAAATATGTGAATACTCGTTCCAAATATAGGAATTTAAATTTGATTAAAAGTAAAGCAAAAGGCCAATTACCTGGTAATTTTTCAATAGGTAAGCTGACCCTGATATTTCTGTAGTCATTATTTTATTACGTGCTTAGATTTTTTTAAATGGTGACCTTTGATACCTTTAATTTTCATAATTTTGTTCCTATTTTAGAGAACTCAAGATGTACGAACAGATGAACTTGTCAACGAAAAACACGTGTTTTTAAAACATAACAACCAACCCTGGACAACAGTGTTAGAATATTGGGAAGCAACAATCAGTGTTCGACAGAACGAATACATTAATAACCGAGTGTCAATTAACGTATATTTTAAAACTTACCCAGCTTTGTCCATGCCATCTGGTCATTCTTTGATAATTATTCTTATATACAGGGTGTCTCTAAAAGGTACCACCAACGTTCTACCACAGATTCCCGAGGAAAAAATATGCCCATTAACCCGAACTTATCCATGTCCAAAGTTGTACCCTTTTCAAGATACAACCCTTAAAAGGGGGTCAACTTGTAACGGGATTTTCGGTTGGGTAGAACTGATTCCCCAGGGATGGGTAATGCCCCCTTTTACCCGTGACAATTCAGTCTAAATTATAAAAGCATTTATTTACAGTTAAACATATTTACACATATCTGTAATGATTGAATATTAGCACTGCGTCCTGAACAATATGGGCCGGCCTCTTCCCTCGGCGGCTCACATGATTGGTTGGAGATAATTGACGACAGAGCGCGCCTCTCCGTCAATTGGTCGCCCGGACGGGCTATCTCCGGCTGTTCCGGCTTCGTGGTCTCACGGCAGTCACTCCACTGCCATCGCCCGTTGCGTCTCGTGTCTGTAACGGCCGCGGCCTCTGGTATACGCGCCGTGGCGATTCCTGGGAATTACTATTCAAGGGTGCATCAATCTGAAAGCATAAGTCCACTCTCGGAATGCCGAGGTGGATATTAGTAATAGCTTAGGGTCGACAACTCAATACGTTGCGATCCCGACGCTCATGACGTCTGGTCCTCAATGCAGGCCAGGCGCCGTCTGAAAGGGTCCGCCCGGGACCTCACTACAGTCCCGTTTGTTACCCTGATGTGGTCGGCAGTCGACTGGAGCTCAATTCACTCCTATCGAACTCCCGTTACCGTGTTACAGACAGGTTCAACTCAGTTCATTGACCTGCCGTCACCGGCTGGATGGATGTGACGGAGTGCACTCAATGCATGCCTCCTGCTGGGGGGGTCTGGGGCCTCCTAGCTCAGTACACTAGAAGGGAGAGAGGTTCTCGAGTCAGTTCCTCGGAATCTTCTGCCTTGCTTGTCCGCTGGGTCTGCTTATATAGCCGGTGTTGGCGAGATAACCTGCTAATCACCGCTGTAAAAACTGAATCTTTCTGATAAAACCCCTCGATTAATTAAAATAAATAATAATTAACTACGAATGCCTCGGAATTCGTTACATCCCCGGCCCAATGGAAAAAAAAGAAAAACTGCTGCGCCTGAAAATAAAAGAAATATCCTGAAACAAATAAACAAAATGTACTGCAAACCATTTTGTCGATTTTTCTTTTTTCGCAACACCCCCGTGTTCGAAGTCCGTATCAGTCCGGCCGATGCTCGGGACGGTGGTCCGGGACAATGCTCGAGGATGCGCTCCTGGATGCGTTTATCCTGTCCTGCTTTTGTCCCGCTTCGTAGAGGTCCTGAGTCGCTACTGTTTACTCCTCCGGTCTGCTGCTCTGCTCTGTGGAGTTTTACTCCTCCTCGCTCTGCCTTGCTGTACTGTCCTGCCTGCTCTGGCCTGTTTCCTGTTTTCTTCTGTTCTGATTGTCTGGTTCTGTTTTCTGTCTTGTGCTGTCTTGCAGCCTGTTTTGCTCTGTCCCCTGTTTTGCACTGTTTTGCCTGTTTTGTCTGCTTTGCTTGTTTCGATTCGTCTTCTGTCCTGTTCTGTTCAGCTGACTCTGTTTGTCTGGTTCCGATCTCTGTCTTGTGCTGCCTTGCAGCCTGTTCTGTTTTGTTCCCTGTTCGGCACTGTTTCGGTCTGTCTTCTGTTTTGATCTGCTCTGCTGGTCCTGCGGAGCAGCACTGAATAAACAGTAATTCATCTTCTACGTATGTGGGCTCCTGTTCCACATCGTTCTGCTGTTGGCCTCCGTAGTAAGGACTGCCCTGTGGATCCTGTGTTCCTGGCTGACTTAGGGTCGTCGCTGACTGCGGGCTCATGGAGGTTGAAGGCCAGTATATAGCGGCGGTTCTTTCTCTTTCGAGAGACTCGAACGCGCAGGCTATGTCTAAGAGGTGCGCTATCGATGTGACTTTATGCAGGTGGAGGTGGATGCGGAACTCCGGCCGCGTATTCCTCTTCACTCTCTCGAGTTCCTGGCTGGGTGACATCGATCCGTCCCGTCGCATCAGGGCCGCATCAGCATTTATTTCCGTTACGTACTCCCTGATCGACTCGTTGGGCCTCTGTTTCCTGGCTCTGATTTCTTCCTCCAGCGCCAATCGGTACTCGTACGGGAGAAACGCGCGCTTGAAACTCCTGTCGAACTGGTCCCAGTCCTGCCAGTCGTCCTTGTTGACCCTGTACCAGAGCAGCGTTTCCCCTTCTAGGAGCACTGGTAGTGCCTTCAACATGCCGCTTTTCGGGAAGCTGTACGTGTTCTGCAACTCGTCCAGGCGTTCGAGGAAGAGAACTGCGTCGTCTCGCTTGTGGTCGAAGTGCAGTCCCCATTCGAGGGCCTGGTTGATTATTTCCACTTGCGGCGGCTGGTGGTACCCCGCTGGTGCTGCTGCCGATCCCCTTGCTGACTGGAGAGCCCGTTTTATTCGTGCTAACTCGGCTTCCAATTCAGCGATTCTGTTTTGTCCGTTTTTGCTGGTCATCTTGTGCCCTGGTTCTGTTCCTGTTTGTTTCTGTTGCAGTTCTGTCGTGTGCTGTATTCTGTTACTGCTGTCTTGAATATTCGGCGTCAATCTTGTCACTTATCACGCTAGATCCTGTTACTGTTTTCTTCTGTCTGATCCTGTGACTGGGTTCTGTTACTGAAGAGTTTTAAATTTTACGTTGGGCGCCAATCTTGTAACGGGATTTTCGGTTGGGTAGAACTGATTCCCCAGGGATGGGTAATGCCCCTTTTACCCGTGACAATTCAGTCTAAATTATAAAAGCATTTATTTACAGTTAAACATATTTACACATATCTGTAATGATTGAATATTAGCACTGCGTCCTGAACAATATGGGCCGGCCTCTTCCCTCGGCGGCTCACTTGATTGGTTGGAGATAATTGACGACAGAGCGCGCCTCTCCGTCAATTGGTCGCCCGGACGGGCTATCTCCGGCTGTTCCGGCTTCGTGGTCTCACGGCAGTCACTCCACTGCCATCGCCCGTTGCGTCTCGTGTCTGTAACGGCCGCGGCCTCTGGTATACGCGCCGTGGCGATTCCTGGGAATTACTATTCAAGGGTGCATCAATCTGAAAGCATAAGTCCACTCTCGGAATGCCGAGGTGGATATTAGTAATAGCTTAGGGTCGACAACTCAATACGTTGCGATCCCGACGCTCATGACGTCTGGTCCTCAATGCAGGCCAGGCGCCGTCTGAAAGGGTCCGCCCGGGACCTCACTACAGTCCCGTTTGTTACCCTGATGTGGTCGGCAGTCGACTGGAGCTCAATTCACTCCTATCGAACTCCCGTTACCGTGTTACAGACAGGTTCAACTCAGTTCATTGACCTGCCGTCACCGGCTGGATGGATGTGACGGAGTGCACTCAATGCATGCCTCCTGCTGGGGGGGTCTGGGGCCTCCTAGCTCAGTACACTAGAAGGGAGAGAGGTTCTCGAGTCAGTTCCTCGGAATCTTCTGCCTTGCTTGTCCGCTGGGTCTGCTTATATAGCCGGTGTTGGCGACATAACCTGCTAATCACCGCTGTAAAAACTGAATCTTTCTGATAAAACCCCTCGATTAATTAAAATAAATAATAATTAACTACGAATGCCTCGGAATTCGTTACAAACTAAATACTCATTTTCCAGAATAAGTCAAAAATGGTTTAAACGAGAAACTTCAAAATTTCACCGCCTACTACTATTGTTAAGACCAATAAACTGACGTAGTCTTACAAACATTGACGTACAGGGTGTTCCTATTTTTGATGTCGCGTCTCACGTTTGACCCCAGAACTTTTTTATCCGCACGCCACTGATTAATTTTGTATTTTTTATCTAAAGGTTGAAGTATTGCTGAACTTTTTGCGCCCTTATAAAAATTTTGTATCTTGCATGGTTTCCCCGTCATTAATTTTCAATGATACACCCACAATGCTGTAAACGTATTTGAAAAATGTAATTTTTACTTAAAATTAATTAAATTTTATTTCACAAAGATGACTTTAAATATCAGGATAAGTCTTTTCGGTTGTTTGATTCTGCTTATCATTGTACGCAATCTAATTTGAATATTTGTTTACCTTTTGGTTTTATGCGATTGATATCTTTATTACATTCTCCCAATTAAACTCAGTTCAGATAAATCGACCGTATCCATAGATACGTTATTAAAAAACTTGTCATTGTCAGTGTTTACACCATTAGATAAATTAAACAATAACTTTGTGCTTAGAGTAACTAATTAATTTATTGCTTGTTGTAATTATGGCTATGCAATACTCTAACGAAGAGTATACCGACATGCTCTTAGTATATGGATATTGTGAAGGAAATGGACACGAATGCGTTAGGTTGTACTCTGAAAAATTTCCTAACCGTCGTGTACCACATCGTCAGACTTTTGCCGCAGTTGAAAGGCGCCTTCGCGAAACTGGAAGGTTTGTTGCTGTTACAGCTAATTATGGGCGTCAACGTACAACAAGAACTCCTAATGTTGAAGCAGCAATTCTGAACAGAGTTGACGAAGATCCGACAACGAGCACGAGACGATTGGGCAGAGCAGTAGGAGTATGTAAAGATGTTGTTCATAGAGTGTTAAAAGAACAACTTTTACATCCGTACCATCTTCAATTAGTACAAGATCTCCTACCTTTAGATGCAGACTTGCGTTTAGGTTTTTGCCGATTTATTAGACAAGAACGAGTTCAAAATATTAACTTTCATAAACAAATTCTGTTTACAGACGAAGCTTGTTTCACTAGAAGAGGCATGACAAACCTTCACAATGAACATGTTTATGGGGATGAAAATCCACACGCAACTAAAACAACGCATCACCAGCATGAATTTAGAGTAAATGTGTGGGCAGGTATCATTGATAATTTTATTGTTGGTCCCGTTCTACTGCCAAACAGATTAAATGGTGATCATTACTTAGACCACCTTCGAAATACTTTACCCGATCTGCTCGATGATATACCTATAGAGCTTCGCCGAAATATGTGGTTCATGCATGATGGTGCACCCCCACACTTCACTTTGGCAGTTAGGAATCATTTACATGAGCATTATGCAAATAAATGGATTGGTAGAGGAAACGATGCTCCTGTTAACTGGCCACCACGCTCTCCTGACTTAACCCGGGAGTGGTCGCTAGGTGAGCATTTAGCTCACCATTGTCTTTAAACTGTAATTATTCTGTTACTTGAACTCGTACAATCTTGTCGATTTTTCTAGCTTAGTTTATAGCCTTAAGAAGAAACATAGAAACGATTTTGTAATGAAAATCGGATAAATTTATTTTTTATGGATGCTTCATTCACCGCAGTTGCCGCTGCGCGAGCTAAACGCTCATTAGCGACCACCCGTGTCACTCAACTGCTCTTATATTTAGGTCTGCTAGCCATATGCAAGGGTTGCTGTAATTTCTTTATCTGAAGTTCTTTGTTGTTTTTATGATATATGTATGGTATTAGCTTAAGTTAACCCCCTTGGATTATTTTCTTTGGGGAACATTAAAAACAATGGTGTATTCAACACCCGTAAATCAAGAACAGGATCTGTGGAGACGAATTCAAGACGCAGTAGTGATTCTCCGAAATGATGTGGAAATGATACAAAGGGTGCATTTCAATTTTTTACGCCGCATAGATTTATGCATACGGATGAATGGATGAAGTGATTCTCCGAAATGATGTGGAAATGATACAAAGGGTGCATTTCAATTTTTTACGCCGCATAGATTTATGCATACGGATGAATGGATGAATCTGTCGAAAGTACGTGAACACAACTAATGTTATTAATAGGTATGAACAATGTCGTCTTTCTGAAATAAAATTATTTGCTTGTTCTGGGTATTTCTAAACACATTTAATCCAGAGAGCTTATGTTAACGTTCTGCATGTGTTATTATTTATTTAATGTTAAGTAAAAATTACATTTTTCAAATACGTTTTCAGCATTGTGGGTGTATCATTGAAAATTAATGACGGGGAAACCATGCAAGATACAAAATTTTTATAAGGGCGCAAAAAGTTGAGTATACAAAATTAATCAGTGGCGTGCGGATAAAAAAGTTCTGGGGTCAAACGTGAGACGCGACATCAAAAATAGGAACACCCTGTACGTCAATGTTTGTAAGACTACGTCAGTTTATTGGTCTTAACAATAGTAGTAGGTGGTGAAATTTTGAAGTTTCTCGTTTAAACCATTTTTGACTTATTCTGGAAAATGAGTATTTAGTTGACCGCCTTTTAAGGGCTGTATCTTGAAAAGGGTACAACTTTGGACATGGATAAGTTCGGTTAAATCGGCATATTTTTTCCTCGGGAATCTGTGGTAGAACGTTGGTGGTACCTTTTAGAGACACCCTGTATATAATAACCACCCAATAGTTCAAAGAATACACGAGAAAATCCACTTACTTTCTATCAAACGAATCTCCGTTGTCATAATCTGGGTTCCATCGCATACAGGAATACCGGGCAACGAACTAGCAGACCAAGCCGCCAAAGAGGCAACATCAATAGACCTACCAGTTAGCAACATCCAGCTCCCCAAAGACCTCCAGGCGAAATTCAGGAAAGAGACTACATCCAAATGGCAAACCGAATGGGATAGGTCCAACACCAAGCTAAAGGCAATTCAACCAACAATTTACCCTCCAAAACTAGGACAAATTACCAGAAGAGATAAGATTATTATACGAAGATTAAGAATCGGTCATACCCGTCTAACACACGGTCATCTAATGGCATCCAGTACCACCCCCACCTGTCAACATTGTAATCAAGCCGCTCTCACGGTGGAACACATTCTCCTTGAATGCACAAAATACCAAGACGCGCGCCAAAAATTTGGCTTGGGAAGAAGCCCAAAGGAGATCCTCGGGTCTCCAGATCAGTATGAAGCAGTGATAAGCTTTCTGCAAGAATCACACCTGTACCAACAAATCTAGATACAGACTAGCAACAAAATATACTGCACCGTATACAGGTGTCCCATAATATGTGGGCAATCTCCCGGATTTGGGTAAATTTCGTAAAAATAAATGAAAAAATAGCTATAAAATTAATTCCTCAGAGACACCCCTACAAAGATATTAGCTGTTGAAGTTGAGGGTTGAAAATCAATTTCTTGCAATAACTTTTTTATTTCTTGACCGATTTTGATAATTTTTGGTTTTATTTTGTATTATTTGAGACTGTTTAGAATAGTGTTTCATAATCTTTGGTAGCACATACATAGACCTCGGGATGGCATAACCCCCTCATTCACTTGAAAGAAAACAATAAAAATAATAATTTTACAGTTTTTTAAGGTTAACTTTCTTTTTATTTGACATTTTTTACATAAAAAATGTATCTTTATTTATTTCGATAGAGCGAACCGTTATCGAAATAAACGTCCTTCTAATAGGTGATACGTCGCATGAACTTTCTAAATTTCAAGTAAATTTTAACAAGATGGTTGACCTATGACAGTAAATTGAGCAGGAAACAAAACAAAAACTTAATTACATACACGTCAGTGTCAAAGATTTCATTTCATGCAGATTCATTCTAACTGATTTTAAAATGAGTTACACAAACGCAGAAAATCAGTTAGAATTGAATCTGCATGAAATAAAATCTTTGACACTATTTGACGTGTATTTAATTAAGTTATTGTTTTGTTTCCTGCTCAATTTACTGTCAAAGGTCAGCCATCTTGTTAAAATTTACTTGAAATTTTAAAAGTTCCTGCGACGCATCACCTATTAGAAGGAAGTTTATCTCGATAACGGTTCGCTCTATCGAAATAAATAAGGATACATTTTTTATGTAAAAAATGTCAAATAAAAAGAAAATTAACCTTAAAAAACTGTAAAATTATTATTTTTATTGTTTTCTTTCAAGTGAATGAGGGGGTTATGCCATCCCGAGGTCTATGTATGTGCTACCAAAGATTATGAAACACTATTCTAAACAGTCCCAAATAATACACAATAAAACCAAAAATTATCAAAATCGGTCAAGAAATAAAAAAGTTATTGCAAGAAATTGATTTTCAACCCTCAACTTCAACAGCTAATACCTTTGTAGGGGTGTCTCTGAGGAATTAATTTTATAGCTATTTTTTCATTTATTTTTACGAAATATACCCAAATCCGGGAAATTGCCCACATATTATGGGACACCTGTATATACTGCACAATTTCAAGTATAATTTATTACAATATTTATGTTCAACCCGTTGTACCTGTGTCAATGACCAAAGTAGTCGAGACACGCTAATACAATTAAAAAAAAAGAAGCATCTTTTTAATCTTAACAAGTCACTAATTCAACACTTCGCTCTGAAACATTTAGGGAAGCCAACAATTCAATCACAAGTTTTCACTATTGAAATCACTATGGTGAGTAAACCAACACATCATTTGGTATTATGTAATTCAATAAATAAAACAAAACATATATTTCCATATAAATAAAACAAAAATAATTCTAATCGAAAAATAAAGCAAAACAAATAATTCTATATTCTAATTCAAAAAATTTTTGATCTAGTAAATAAAATTAAAAAAAAAATCTCTTTCAGTACCAAAAAAGAACGATACACAAATCAGGCCCATTATGGATGTAGATAGGGGGGGGGGGTTATTCGCAACTTTTTACTTGCTCTATAAGGTGAGATGTGACAAGACCATGCAACTATAACAGGTGGTTAGTTACTAAAAATTTCTCATGCCTGAAAGAGTTAAATTTTTTTTTTAGGTCTAGACAGTTCTTCTTTTTTTTTATTACATTATAAACAAATGTTTTTATAGATGCAGGACTTCCGCCTTCCAAAACATCTTTATTATTTTCAAATAAAAAGGTGCATTCTGAAAGTGATGGGACGGTGTCATTTTGTAAATGATTTTGTATAGTTCCTTCCACTGCCTTTTTTTCACGCCAGTTCCATCTTTCCTTTTGAACTGCAACGAAAAAAGGTAAAATTAATTTGTCTTGATTTTGTCCAAATTTGCAAAAATTCCAGACATTCTTACTACGAAAAATACTAATAACAATCAAACATACATTTTATACCCTTAGTTCTTTTCAGAACACGATTTTGCTGTCCCTTGATCCACTGCATAATCAAATGTGGTGTCCGTCGCTTATACTTTTCTCTATTTAATTCATAAAATCTTCTTTTTCAAAGGCCTTTTTAACAATTGCTGCTTCTTCTTCGCCCCAACTAATACGTGTGGTGTTTGCTTTTCCTGCAAAAAACAACATTGTAAATTATTCAGCTAGGTATTAGGTACTTCGTAATGAGAAATTACGAGATAAAATTTTGAAATATAACACTGATGAATACAATAAAAAAAATTGACGACTTGATTCTTGAAACCACTGTTAACCTGATCCACAAATTTGCAACAGGTAAGTCTCCTGGATCGGCACCGACGTGCCGTCGGCGATGCGTGCCGACGTGCCCTTGTATCGGCGGATGCGGACGCCTTGCTGAATAATTCCCTGCAGTGGTTGGCTACGGTGCTGCCTATAAATGAACGGGTGGCCCCGGTGTCAATGAGAGCGTCGGAACATCTTCCCTGCTATGTTCACGCTCAGGAACGGTCGGGTGTCTGGATCCGGGTGGGTCGCGGCGGTGTCGGTTCGGTCGTTCGGGGCGGGCATTCGGTTATTCGGTGCGTTACCCGCCCCGCATCTCCTTTACCGGATGCTGGCAATCACAGTCCTTAGACATCACTCCGGGACGGTCGCAACGTGAGCAAAACAACCTGAGCTGTCCGGTGCACTGGTTCCTTAAATGTCCGGCTTCCCCACAACGCCAGCAGACGGTTCGGGAGGCGTCCCGCGTAGCCGGGGCAAACCTGACTGACCTTCGGACGGCGTCAGTCTCGGGGGCGGCGTTGGCGGGCTCAATAGCTCTCTGGGGACTCCGGGGCGGCGATGGATCGCGGTCCAGCCGCCTGGTGCGTTGCCACTCTTCTCTCCGTGGCGACATGGGACTGGGTCCGGCCATAGGGGAGACTCTCTGCGCCGGGGAACCGGCGGACGATGCGGAGTTCGGCCAGGACGTCCTGTGCTGCCTTGGCGTACTGCATCAACGAGCCAACATCATCGTAACTGTGGCTCCAAATCATTTGTTTCACCTCCGGTCTCAAATTCCGCTTTATTACCCAATCGAGCTGGCGGTGCGGCGGTATCGCACCGTGACGTCTAAAGAGCGTTTGCATCCAGGTGATGTAACGTAGCACGTCCTTGTCTGCCCCCTGCAATCGTCGACTAATCTCGGTTTCCAAGTCGAACAGGTAGTCGTTACGCAGAAAATACCTCTTGAATGATGACAGGAATCTCGGCCACGTATCCAGGACCGCGGCATTATTGCGGTACCATGCCAGGCATTCCCCCTCTAACATGAGGGGCATGGCGCGAAGCATGCGCGTCTCGCTCACCCCATACAGCGCGCGCAGCTCCTCTAGCCGCTCCAGGAAATCCACGGAGTCGGTGCGGCCGTCGTGTCGTAAATTCCACGACGATACGTTCGGGGGATCGACGGGTTCAGTGCGGGCTCGCATCAGCGGTCCGGTTGCGGTGGCGTGTGAGAGCGACGTGGAAAGCGATGAGCTAAGGGGCGCAAACGTTGGTGGGGCGGACGACATAGGCGGAAACGGGAGCTGCGGTGGTTGGTTCGCCGGGACGGTCCAGGGAAAACGGTACGTCGTCGACGTGGAGGCCGTCGTAAACGTAGGCGGCGTCGAGGTCACTATGCTTGCCGTTACTACGGTCGACAAGCCCGGAAGAGCGGTGCACTCGGTGCCGGTTTCGTTCTTCGCCGGGGGGCGGGGGTACGACTTCGTGAGCGTCTTTACTCGGCGGGACAACACTCGGCGCTTCTCCTCGACGGTTCCTTCACACGAGACCCCCAGTCTGATCAGCTCCTTGTCCAGGTCGTCTTTCTTGAGCTTGTACATCCAGGAGGTGCGTGAGTCTGCCGCCTCCGGGGGAAACAAGTCGTCGAACGGATCGTTTTCGCTGGCGGCCTGCGTGCTGAGTCCGCACGCGCCTTGTTGATCGTCCCCCTCGTCCTTCGTAATGTCGCTGATCGTTGTTCCAAGCTGAAAATCGGGTCTTTGGGCGTTTTCGAGACTACACATGCGCGGCTGGCGGAGGTGGTCGGCCAGTGATTCGCTGCGGGGTCACAACTCGTTGGTAGGATGGCCTCCAAATTAACAAAAAAATTCAGGTCGATCCGACTACTGGCTGCGGCACCACCACTTTTTGGGACGGTTCTGGGGGCGGCCCAAAAATTCTGTTGTACCCCCTCGATCCGCTAAGGGTTCCGGTACCCAACGCAAAAATAATTTCAAACGGGGGACACGCAGGAGGCTAGTTCCCGAAAACTCCAAGAAAACTCCAGAAAATTTTTGGCTCACGGGGTTCGGCCGGTGGGGTTCCTTTCCAATTGACTCTTTATAACTGCTGTCCGTTTTACTCTAGGACATCGGGAAGTGCCCGAAAAATGCACTTTTAGGTCACCGGATGAGACGGTCGTCGGCTCGGTGCGGTGCTGCCTGTGACGGGGATCTCGGTTGATGCGGCGGTAGGTACTCGGTTCATGAGATGACAATCGAACGGGTCGTATACAGGGTGAGGTGAAAATACACGGGTAACACAATTATTATGCTTTGGTCGTATACAGGGTGAGACGGAAAATACACGAGTAACACAATTCTTCCTGCTTCCTGCTCTTCGGTGGGTCGGTTGGCGGCGGAAAAACGGAACCTCACGTAGGTCCCTGCTCGGGCGCCATTTTCTGTGACGACAACTCCGGCTGTCCGGGAAACTGGCAGAGGACGGACGGATTGCTCGGGCGCCAGATTTTTGTAGAGGGTTTACTCCCCGAGGGAAATGGTCTCGCTTTCCTTTCCCAACTACCTAGGTTGTCACACAGGTGGTACGTTTATCGTACCCTTGTCCCAGGGTAACTCTGAGGAGAAGACGGATAGTGCCAGGGGTCAGATGAGGTTATCACAGAAGCGGACACGGAGGAGCGGTCTTTAGGCGCTCCCCGCGTTTTCGATGGCACTTCCGTGGAGTCAAGTTGTTATGCGAGTATCTCTTGCTTCCAGGTTCACGGTCGGTTGTGGTAAGAAATGAGATTCGTGGGCTATGTTATAAACAAATTTATTCTCGCCAAAAATTACTATTTACAATAGAAAATAAATTAAAAAGGTTGATTCAGACGACTAAACAATTATAAAAATTCCTAACTTTACGGGTCAACTAACTATGGGTTGCGAAGCAAAACGGCATGAGGCGAGTTGCGGTCGTCGGAGCCGGTTTAAACCCCGGTCAGATAAAAGGTATCTCCGGGTAATTCAAGGTGGTGATATTTACGGCGGGTGCGAACGTGAAAATCGGGTCGGCGTGGTGAAGCCGCTGTGTGTCGTGTCTTACTGGACTGGAGGGGCCGGGATTCGGCGTGCTGTTGGTACGAGTACCAGGCCTCGCCACCACCGTGAAATTACCCCCTGCGTCGCCGGGGCTGACAATCTCACGACAAAGACGGGACCTTCGTTACTCCAGCGGAACACAGGTGTCGATGGGCTGTTGACTAGCACCAGACCGCGCTACCACCGCGAGATTACCCCCTGCGTCGCCGCGGCTGATAATCTCACGCTAATAACGGAGCCTTTGTTGCTACAGCGGGGTCCAGGAACGAACAGAGAGGAAGGACTGGTGAAGGGTGATCGGGGGTGATCGTGACACAACCAAATACAGTGGAACAATAACGGCTGGTATCAATTACCACCTACCTTAGCACGGAAGCGCAGGGGGATCGGCTCGGATCTCGGACTAACTTGCGGAACTTTGACACACTTGTCTAACTTTAACAACACCGGAACGGACACGTCTTGAACACTACTGCACCCTAAGAACGCCGGTTCGGAAGTGATTTTGAAGCCAAAATGTCCGTGGTTTTATATGATTTTCATATCGCCTGGGTTCACTAATCACCGTTTTTCTGATGGAACGCGGAGTATAAAAACGGATCATTTAGTTTTTACCTACGGTGATATCGCTGGTATCAGCGGTGTGGCTTCCGAATTTGTAGTCAACTGCCTCGATTCAGCTCGCTTAAAATTTGGTCTGTTCATAAAAAACTGATAAATGATTTGAGAAATTAATAATTATAATGGTTTTATTATTTGACGAAATGCATAAATCGATCCTGATGATTTTTAGAATAAATGAAAACAGTAGAAGTGACGTGCGTAGAATATGCAAATGAGGTCATTAATCACGCCCACCTGTCATCGACGGGGTCATTAATCACGCCCACCTGTCAAGCTCTATTGTTATCGGTGGTCATTAATCACGCCCACCTGTCATCGAAACAATGGGGTGTACTTGATTTATGGGGACACCTGCATCGGGCCCTTTGTTCGGAAACACAATAGCCTAATTAGCTCTATTGTTATCAAGGTCATTAATCACGCCCACCTGTCACTCCTTTGTTCGGCGGCCCTTTGTCGGCGTTCCTTTGTCTAGACTAATGAGTTCTTTTGTTATCGGGGGTCATTAATCACGCCCACCTGTCAATCCTTTGTTCGGCGGCCCTTTGTCGGCGTTCCTTTGTCTGGAATACAATAGAGATGCACACCTGCGTCAATAATTATGCAGAGGCGCATATTGACAAGCTTCGACACGTCTGAAAAACGGCCACCAGCGGCAAAATACGGTTGTTATTCATGGCAATAAGATAGTTATGCAGACGTACGTATCGACAAGTTTCGACACGTCTGAAAACGGTGCACCTGCATCAGGTCCTATGTTCGGAAACACGCTGCACACCTGCGTCATTAATTATGCAGAGGCACGTATCGACATGCCTCGACACGTCTGAAAACGGCGCACCTGCATCAGGTCCTATGTTCGGAAACACGCTGCACACCTGCGTCATTAATTATGCAGAGGCACGTATCCACAAGCTTCGACACGTCTGAAAACGACCACCAACGGTGAAACCCGGTTGTTATTCATGGTAATAAGATAGTTATGCAGAGGCACGTATCGACAAGTTTCGACACGTCTGAAAACGGCGCACCTGCATCAGGTCCTATGTTCGGAAACACGCTGCACACCTGCGTCATTAATTATGCAGAGGCACGTATCCACAAGCTTCGACACGTCTGAAAACGACCACCAACGGTGAAACCCGGTTGTTATTCATGGTAATAAGATAGTTATGCAGAGGCACGTATCGACAAGTTTCGACACGTCTGAAAACGACCACCAACGGTGAAACCCGGTTATTTCTATTAATAAGTCAGTGGCGGTAGGTACTAATGAGGTACAACAAAAAGTACAGTTACGTGAAATACACTAATTACCTAATTTCGATTATTTTTCTAATTACCGTCAAATACACTAACTTATTAATTAAGTACCTAAATAATTATTATAAGTAGGTATCTATGCCTAAATCATGATTATAATGTGGTGCACCAAAAGTACAGTTACGTGAAATACACTAATTACGTCTATCCCTAATTACAATTACCGTCACCCTAATCTAATTACCGTCAAATACACTAATTACTTCTCTAATTACAAATAGAGATTCGTTCGGCGGAAATAGTGTGATTATATTATTATGATTATGATTATCATTATCATTATTATTATTATTATTATTATTATTATTAATATTTTTATTTCAGTCGTTACATCAACGCCAATTCTTATTAATTAAATACCTAAATAATTATAAGTAGGTACCTATGCCTAAATCATCATTATAATAGGTAATTAGAGAATGTAGGTATGTGTAGGTATTAGCATATTAATTAAGTACCTAAATAATTATAAGTAGGTACCTATGCCTAAATCATCATCATCATCATAATAGGTAATTATGGAGGTAGGTAGGTGAGTAGGTAGCAGTTTTAAATACTCTGTATGGGCCATACAGATGTAATAAGCTAACATATCCGTTATGACTAGACACGCCTTGCGATGTCTATAACATTATTATTAAATAAGTCAATAAAAATAAAAGTCAAGTTTTATAAGATTTTTTATTTTATTTTAATAATTACAATCAATACATGTTATCTAATCCTAACTCGTTAAGTATTACAGCACTATGCTTATTTATCAATTCCTTAAAACAAATCGCTATATCCTTATCCATACAACATGTAAACTTCTTAAGTCCTTGCTTCATTTTGTCATAACTAGCTTCCACAGATCCATCTTCAAGTTTGAACTCGTCTATAAGCTGCCGTAATATGTTTCGAAAATTAAGAGTCTCCAGTTTATCTAGATGAAACTCTAATAAATCGGCCAAGTCAATGAGCTGAGTAACCTCTTCCCTGCTCATAGTAAACACGGAGGAGTAATATTGTATCTTGATGTAGCGGCCTTCAAGAATATTCTCCTCGGATGTGATAATGTAATCACAGACACGGTGCGCCATAGTCGCTTCATCTTCAAAATAGGCGTCGGAGTTAAGTTTTAAATGTTCCATAATTATCACCCAATCATAGGAAATGAACGATATATTCCCAATGACCGTGAAAATCCTCACAATTGGTTGTAGATTTCTTGTCACACTTAACCCTGTACTTACTATCTTATTTTCTTTATTCGACAGGCAGTAACTCGTCGTTTTAATAGTTACGTCATTTTTATTTAATTCATCGAAATACTTGTTCCACGCATCATGATATACACAATCCGGTTGCGGAGAGACACTAATACTTGCCGATTCATCGTTCATGTCAATATATTTACTACGGAGCTCCGTACAATGAGGGAACGTCGCAATCTTAGGAAGCGATATAGGTTCTATTCTACATGACACGGCGTATGTTCTTTTCTTCGTTATAGACGAATCTACGAACACATCGTCCAGCACTCGTTTAGTCGACATTTCGTTCGATGCTAACGCTGTGAAAGCTGAAACAATCTCAGCAGATCTGTACCACCGACACCGATTTTATTCGACCAGACCACGGGAGCCGCAGCTGCCGACGTTCTGACAGATGACAGATAGCGAGAGACGACCGTCAAGGAGCGTCCAGTGGCGTAGGGACAATGACATGATCCAGCGGCGTAGGGACAATGACATGATCCGCGGCGGAAAACACAATAGAGCTGCACACCTACCTCATTGATTATGCAGAAGCACGTATCGACCAGAGGCACGTCTGAAAAACGGTGCACCATCATCAGGGCCTTTGTCTGGATTACAATAGAGCTGCACACCTGCATCCGGTCCTTTTGTTCGGAAACACAATAGAACTGCACACCTGCATCATTAATTATGCAGAGGCACGTACACTGCATTGTTATGGGGATACAATAGAGGAGTCAAGTTAATCCTTCGCATACGACAAGCTTCGACACGTCTGAAAAACGACCACCAACGTCGGAAACCGTTATTATGTTAATCCAATCCATAGACAAAATTACGCGTTAAAAGTATTCTCATCTAAGAATAACGATTTTGTGTACATTTGGAAGGTTAAAGGTATCACCTTGAACTTTGAGAATGCCAAAATTGTTAATTTTAATACCCTCAAGGAGATGGTTTGCGAGGGCGCCGATGAAAAGCATGTTTATAATTCCAAGGCTATAAGTCGGGTAAATACCTGCGAAGTCGTAACACGGCCAGAACAAAAGGTTTACCGCCTATGCTATACAAAGCGGAAAAGAGTTAACGCCTTCGACACCCTACCATACGGCTACCGCGCGGACTAATTATTTATAAGATTCTAGTAACTTATGTAAATATATTTTAGCTATGTACAGTGTTAGATTTTAAACGTAGAATAATTCAGTAATAGATTTTATTTATATTAGATCCATTTACTTGTAATATTTATTAATGTAGTCATTTTTATTTTATTTGTATTATATTAGCTTTCAAAAGTTAGGTAATCTGATATACACTGTATATTTATCGATAGAGGCTTACTAGCCAATGTCACTATGTGTGGAATATCTTTAATGGTGTCAATAAAAAAGTAAAACACGTAATTTGCATTTTTATTTTATTAAATCAAATTCCTACATTATAGTTGTAAAAGATATAGTAGTAGTTATAAAGTCTAAAAGCTTGGGTTCCTTAAACCGACACGTCGGCAGCATCAATCCAGCTCTTCTCGCTCATACCAAGCCACTTTACATACACACGACGCCCCCGACGCTTCAAGACGCGCTCTACGAGGTAGGTATCAGGCACCGCTGTGCGCTGCAGTTCTTCGGCGTAAAAACAGCCTTGTATAGGCGAGCCCTTTAAATCTTCCAACATGTAGGTGACAGGCCTCGTTGTGTCTCTTACAACTTTAACACGAAACAACTCGGTCGTCCATCGCGGTGTGTAGCCCTTCTCCATAAACATCTTAGATCTGCTGATCCGTACAATGTCGCCTTTCTTGTACTTTATACTGTGGATAGTGGGTCGTTTACGAGCTATAGCTTCCAACACTTTATCCACGTTAGATGCGTTTACATCGGCCGGCTTCATACCGGTCGTGGAATGTCTAGTATGGTTGTAAGCGGCTGTGACGGTGGGAAGCAACTTGAGCCAACGGTAGGAACCTTGCAGATTGAATGCTTTATAGAGACGCTCCTTGAGAGTTCTGATGACCCGTTCAGCCATTGAGGCTTTCATGGTACTATAGGTGCTATAGTGCGTAATGGAGTACTGATCCATCAATGTCTTGAATTTGGTGTTGAAAAATTCCCGACCACGGTCAGATTGAATGAGCGCCGGCACACGCCCTTCAGCGAGAATACTACCCATAGCCTTAGCAACATCGGCGCCTGTTTTGCTCTTTACAGCTCTAGTCCATAGATACTTGGAACAGCAGTCGATAACAACCAAAATGTATCGCATTCCGCTATTAACGTTGGCATACGTTTGAAACTCGGCCAGATCGATTTGCCATAGATCATCCAGGCCTGTAACGACTGTTGCACGACGAGTGAAATTTTTTCTAACTGGTTTGTAGAGCTCGTTAACAATTTTCAGCTTAGTTGAGGCCATGTTTATTAATGATTTACAGGCTTCGGTAGTGTCGGATGCACTTTGGGTTGGTTCTGTTTGGTGGGGGTGTTTCTTTTAACCTGCGACTCGATACGAGTAACCCTTCCGGTAAGAAGTCCTAGCGCTAATTGACTAGTGGTCCACTTTTTATTCAATTCTTGTACCAACTTGTCATGACCGTCGATCCGGGTCATGGCGTTCGCTAACGGCTTTAGAGTATCCATACAGCTTTCGTAATTATCGTGCAGGAGCGCATATTGTTCGTCCAGCTTCGTGATGTGCGCCCCCATTCCGTTAGCGTTCTGAATCTGCAATTGGACACTCTCAGCGATTTTAGACACTTCGCCATCAATACGCGTTACATGAGCGGTCATCTCACGCTTATCACGTTGAATGTCAGAAGACATATTGAAAGTGTAACGATTGAATGAATCTTTCAAGTTCACTAACTCCTCCCGGAGGGGTTCCAATTGAACATCAAGATATTTTCTAGTTAACTCGTGAGTCGTCTTGACGACTTGTTCCAAATTGTCCCGGATAGATTTCTGCACTTCTGATTGTATTTTTAACACACTTTGATCAACATATTTTTTAGTAGTAGCATCCGAAGCGTCAGTGGGGGTCCCCAAATTCCTCGCCAGCGCTGTTTTGAAATCCACTTGACGGCCCGTCTTACACAACACACCTACGGCTATAAGCTGGGACTTAGACGGCGGTGTATGACGGGAGATGCGCGGGGTACGCCCAAACTTGTCCATGGCCGTTGATGAAATGAATGTACTCTGGAGCCTAATCAGTAATTATACCAGCCTCACGTAACTCTTCCAATATGGATTCGATCTCGTTGTGATGGGCGTTATTACCGGCCTGCCCTGAGGCTATCAATATCCTTAGACGGTCAACTAGCTCGTTAGGATCGTCGTAGTAGACGTAGTCTTTGGCATGAGGTGTAACTAGTTTGTAGCCCTCACCCACTGCGCTGCTGTAGCTAGGTGAATCTCTACTGTAGCGAGATAGATCTGTAGCCCTGGCCAATAACGGTTTAATGACCTTCGTGTATTTTTTCGTGTGGTGCCCCTGCTTTTTACGAAACGCCTCTGTTAGCAACAAGATTGTTGTGTAATGATGCGTATCGTAGTATGTGTATTCGTCGGGCGTTGTCTTCATGAAGAGATAGTGGTATAGGGCATTTGAGCCAGGGTACTTCTTTGAACCAACTTGGACGTCACCGTTGGGATGAAATATCACTGTATAATCGCCAAGTTTCCAAGAGCCGCCTTCAATGGGCCTGGGGCTAAATATACGGTCTACACTTTTATCATCAGCGTTCAGGCGTTTAGTTATATACTTTTGAAGCAGCCCGCCAAGGTCGTCATCAGCGGACGTTGTCGGTTCATCGTCGGATGCGCCGTCATCCTCGTGGGCGACCTGACCATTGTCTGATGGATCGTCAGAGTCTGATTCAGCTGGCGGTGATTGCGAGCCCGAGGCCTCCATTTTGAGTGTGGGTTCGACTAATGGGCTAGGCCATAAGGTGGTAGGTCTGGGTGTTGATGTGACATATGTTCGCGGACGGGGTACTGGGTACTGTCGAGGTTCTGCCTTGATAATATTATCGGGTTGCGGTCTGGTATGTTTCTCGATTTGTTGCAGAGGTGTAGAGACGCTCTTCAGCATGGAGCCCACAACATCTGATGTCTGCTGCCTGCCAGCTCGCAGATCTAGATATTTCCGTCTAACGGCTTGTGTGTACTGTTTAATATCTTTAGCAATCTTCGCAGGATCATCGCGTGACGACATCATAATAGCTACTGTGGTGATGAGGTCATAGCTGTATATATTTATCAAAATTCTTCCGGTACCGCCCGTTGTTGAGATCGCAGTCTTTAACGATGACCAGCATATCGAACTTGCTATCTTTCCAACATTCTGCACACAGCTCCTTGAACGTATTGAACGACATGTCTGTAGTCATATGATCGTCATAACAATGTCGCAGATTGAGTTCGTCTTGCTTAAACAGAATCACGACGTTTGCATTATCACGCACCAAGTGCTTCGGTATGCATGTGTAAGTCTGACAGAGATAGAAGGTGTCAATGTGTTTATGACGTCCCATCGAAAAGTACGCTTTAATATTATTTTGCTTATCACAGGCGACATCGTCAAAAATCATTACTGAATTCTCTAGAGCTTCAGAGGGGTCGATGACCATGGTGTTATCGCTGAACGGATAGTATCCTATCCCTTCAACTTGTTTCAATACCCGTTGTAACTGCTCATATTTCGGTTGATACAACGATTTTGAATATACGTATACATTTTCGAAACGGAGTCCGTTCGGTTGATAGATCAGGCTAAGCATAGCGTTCGTCTTGCCGCAGCCGCTCGGGCCTGCAATGATAGCACGTACGGTATCAGGCAGTAGGTCACCGTGACGCACCGGCCTGACCTGGGTCGTCTCGCGATCCAAGTTGAGGATCGGCAGAGCGAACTCGGGATGTTGAATGATACGCATTGCTTTGATTGACTAGCATGCCATCGCGATAAGACTGGTATATATATGAACAGCGCGGCTGATCGGTAATCAGTCTTTATGTTGGACGTCGTGGGTAGAGGCCTCATTAATAACGCCATCAATAATCTCCCGTTTGAACTACATATCCCGAGTTACAAGTTTTGCGGTCCTGGCACGAGACTCGAAGAGCGTTTGCGTAGAGGTGATATACCCAGGAACAAACTTGACACCCTGTGTCGATCTCACGACATTGCCTACGCCCGTCGCAAGGATCTAGCATCTAGACATCAGGCGGACAAAATCTTGGAAGACGGTGCTTGGGAGCGTGTAAAGGCATCAGACTCTGGAATTGGTGAGAAGGCCGCAGCGCTTATGGTTACCGGCGCCATGAAGGTCAAACGGAAACTAGGCGCGGGGTGCCGTTGCCGTTCGTCTAAGTCCTTCGCAGCTCTGGTTCGTCAGATTAAACGTGAAAGACCACCCAGCGATGACACGGACATCTCGGCAGTTGCATCATCGGCTCTCAAGACGGCACGACGCATAGTTCGAAGACAGAAGTTTAACAAACCACGCATAATACCGATGCCTAAGACCGGGGGTGTACTCTCTCTGATACCAATATTTGCCGGGCTGAGTGCACTCGGTGCTTTAGCCAGCGGAGCTGCTGGTATCGCTAAAACCGTTACCGACGTCAGAGCCAAGACCCGACAGCTGGAGGAGACGAAGCGCCATAACAGCCATATGGAGGACATTGCGTTGGGCAAAAAGGGTTCAGGATTGTACCTGCGACGTCAACTCAACGGCTACGGTCTCTATTTGAAACGTTACCAGTCAAAAAACTAAAGCTGCCCGCCCGTCCCCTGAGTGATGTCGACTTGCTCCGGTACGCTGGCCTGTTACGTATTCCGGCCTTCCGGGGCGTCTTCATGAGGGATCGTCTGCCCTCACAGCCACACAATGTGGAAAGCGGCATCGTCAACCTGGACGTTAGCGCGGGCCCCGGCACTCATTGGGTTGCTTACCGGAAACATGGCAAGGCCGTCGAATATTTTGACAGCTATGGTAATTTAGCACCGCCGCAAGAACTTCAACGGTATTTTCACACCTGTAAGATCTACTATAATGACGACGTATTTCAACGTCATGGGTACACCTGTGGGCATCTCTGTTTACAGTTTCTGAATAAAGAGCTGTGATCGCACCATTATCAGACAATCATGTCTCGCACATTCACCCTAACAGGTCGCACCAGCCATTTCTCGACGGCTGTCGACCCGCCGCTCCTACTTGATACCGACCGTTATGAATACAATATGGCCCTATTGGCGTTTGTATGCTACAATAGTATACCCAACATTGAACAGGGCGTCAACAGCCGAATTCATGTAACACCACGCACTGGTGTGGGCGTCTCTGCTGTTAGCCATTTCTTCGACTTGCCCGACGGTTCATACGAGATCGAGCATCTGGAGTCATGCATTCGGGATAAGTTACAAACTCTCATTGCCACCAACGATCGATGCCGTAAGATCTTGACCGCTTACCTCCCCAAGGACGGTGCACCGCCAGATCCGGAAGATGTATTCACCCTAAAGCCTGATAACAGTACATTGAAATGCCGTATGAAGAGCGCTCTGTTTGATATTGACTTCACACAACCAGACAGTCCAAACGATTTGTTGGGTTTTTCACCTAAAGTCTATGAAGCCCTGCAGACACACGAGTCCGATCAACCCGTGAATATTGTGCGAACACTATCGTTACATATCGAGACAAACATCACCACTGGGGCTTATTTGAATGGTCGTCTCGGCCATGTCATCTACGAATTTACGCCGCTGGTCGACCCGGGGTTTGTCATACGTGAAGAGCCTCGCACTTCAACCTATTTACCACTAATCGACGGCAAGTCCATGATTGACAATATAACCATCGGCATCAAGGACCAGGACTCACACCCTGTCAACTTTCGCGGGGAGAAGATTGTCATCCGATTGGAGCTGCGTAAAGAACCTCGCCAGGATGTTAGTCATTACGCATACTAATACGCGATTGGTCCACCCACAGACGTCAGTTAATGTGCGACGCTCCGCTCGATCACATCATCGTACTTTAGCTGCTAACAACGTCGCATTCCTACGATCGCTCGGTTATAATGTCCGAAGTCCTCGATATCTATACCAGCCCAAACTACGATGAATCGATCGTTAAGGCCGAGGTGCATACCTACCAACCGCAGACACGCTCATTTAGCTATAATGATACTTGCGAGATCATCATCAACCAACAAGACATATGCCTTTTACCGTCCGAATCGACTCTGGTTATTGAAGGTCAATTTGTACCCGGCGCTGAAGGGACCGGCACGTGCAGCTTGACACAGAATGCTGCCTTGTTTTTGTTCTCAGACATCACTTATGAAATCAATGGGAAGGAGGTGGAGAAGGTTCGTGACCCCGGAATCCTTACAGCGATGCGCACACTGCTCCTCTACAACCGTGATGAAGTTAGTGCATTGAAGCATGCCTCCTGGAGCAATACATTTGAATCACTGTTAGGAGGAGACAGGAAGTTTTGCTTCCGCGTCCCCCTTTCACATCTGTTTAGTGTTTTTTTACGACTATCGCAAAGTATTAAGCGGTAAACACATCTTCCGTTTCACACGAGCCGTTAGCGATAACAACGCATATGTCAGTTTGCAAGCCGACGGAACGGTCGGTACGAAAACAGCAACCATCACCGTGAGCAATGTCGAACTCAAGATGTTGCATATCGTCCCCGATGATGTCACACGCCTCTCGATGTTACGTCACTTGAATGCTAACAAACCAGTCTACATACCCTTCCGCCGTTGGGAGCTGTACGAGCTACCAGCTCTCAGTAACAGCACAAAGGATCTGTGGGCTGTGAAAACATCACCGGTAACTGAACGACCTCGTTACGTTATCGTTGGTTTGCAGACCAACCGATGGAACAGCCTTCTGAACAATATTACGCAGTTTGAACACGCGGACCTGACCAGTGTACGACTGCAGTTGAATTCCGAGACGTACCCTGCGGAGCCTATGCGCCTTAATTTTGAACAAAACCGTTACGGAGAAGTATACGACGCATACACGACCTTCCAGAGGTCATTTTGTGGGAAGCCATCGTCCTCACCGATGCTCGACTATGCCGACTTCAAAGACCGACCTCTATTTGTGTTTGACTGCTCGAAGCATTCCCCGGCGACGCAGGCGGCCACCGTAGACATTAAACTAGTCTTTGAAAGCAGTGCCAATTTCCCAGCCAATACGAAGGTCTACTGTGTCATCATCAACGATTGTGTGTATGAACATCGTTCTCTCGGCGGAGTGTTTCAGAAAATTCTTTAAATTATCATGTACCATTAGCATTACTTTAATCTGATAATTATCTTGTTAAAGACCCTATTACAATAAATAGCATTTTTAAACAACCTGTGTTTTTTTATTTTTTATTTATACCCATTTCCTTGTCAGGAACGGCTGCTTTAAAAGGGCCTTTTGGTGCTCATATATTTTATTACCTGCACACAGGACCGACCCATTCTTTTGCTTAATTTATTACCTGCCTTTTTGTTGGCGACTTACCCCAGGTATGATTCCTTTGTTCGATTCAGTGAACGGCTGCTTTTCAAAAGGGCCTTTTGTGTATGGCTTATATTTTATAACCTGCAGCTGTACGTTATTAATACTGTACCTACCTACTATAATCATGATTTAGGCATAGGTACCTATAGGTACTTATTTTATAAGAAATGGCGTTGAAGTACCGATTGAAATAATAATAATAATAATAATATTAATAATGCTGAGAATGCTGAGAATGAATCGATATTAATAATAATAATAATAATAATAATATTGTTCCACTATTTCTGCCATTATTGTTCTCTAATTACCTATTATAATGATGATTTAGGCATAGGTACCTACTTATAATTATTTAGGTATTTAATTAATAAGAATTGGCGTTGATGTAACGACTGAAATAAAAATATTAATAATAATAATAATAATAATGATAATGATAATCATAATCATAATAATATAATCACACTATTTCCGCCGAACGAATCTCTATTTGTAATTAGAGAAGTAATTAGTGTATTTGACGGTAATTAGATTAGGGTGACGGTAATTGTAATTAGGGATAGACGTAATTAGTGTATTTCACGTAACTGTACTTTTGGTGCACCACATTATAATCATGATTTAGGCATAGATACCTACTTATAATAATTATTTAGGTACTTAATTAATAAGTTAGTGTATTTGACGGTAATTAGAAAAATAATCGAAATTAGGTAATTAGTGTATTTCACGTAACTGTACTTTTTGTTGTACCTCATTAGTACCTACCGCCACTGACTTATTAATAGAAATAACCGGGTTTCACCGTTGGTGGTCGTTTTCAGACGTGTCGAAACTTGTCGATACGTGCCTCTGCATAACTATCTTATTACCATGAATAACAACCGGGTTTCACCGTTGGTGGTCGTTTTCAGACGTGTCGAAGCTTGTGGATACGTGCCTCTGCATAATTAATGACGCAGGTGTGCAGCGTGTTTCCGAACATAGGACCTGATGCAGGTGCGCCGTTTTCAGACGTGTCGAGGCATGTCGATACGTGCCTCTGCATAATTAATGACGCAGGTGTGCAGCGTGTTTCCGAACATAGGACCTGATGCAGGTGCACCGTTTTCAGACGTGTCGAAACTTGTCGATACGTACGTCTGCATAACTATCTTATTGCCATGAATAACAACCGTATTTTGCCGCTGGTGGCCGTTTTTCAGACGTGTCGAAGCTTGTCAATATGCGCCTCTGCATAATTATTGACGCAGGTGTGCATCTCTATTGTATTCCAGACAAAGGAACGCCGACAAAGGGCTGCCGAACAAAGGATTGACAGGTGGGCGTGATTAATGACCCCCGATAACAAAAGAACTCATTAGTCTAGACAAAGGAACGCCGACAAAGGGCCGCCGAACAAAGGAGTGACAGGTGGGCGTGATTAATGACCTTGATAACAATAGAGCTAATTAGGCTATTGTGTTTCCGAACAAAGGGCCCGATGCAGGTGTCCCCATAAATCAAGTACACCCCATTGTTTCGATGACAGGTGGGCGTGATTAATGACCCCCGATAACAATAGAGCTTGACAGGTGGGCGTGATTAATGACCCCGTCGATGACAGGTGGGCGTGATTAATGACCTCATTTGCATATTCTACGCACGTCACTTCTACTGAAAACCATTATTGGAGGCAGCTGACTAACAAAAATGAAGTCGAAAATTCACGACTTCATTACAAGCTTAATTGAAATTTTCATAATAGCTAATTCACAATTGATTTTGGGAAATTGCTTTTGGCGGTCAGATCGGGTGACAAAATTGTAAAAAATAACACTTGAACATGCAAATAATACATTAATAGAGTACCTAATAAAAAACCTTTCAAATGTTGCTAAATTTGAATTTTTTTCTTAAAGCTTTTCAATGGTTCGAGTTAGAGAACCATAATGTAATAATAATCAGTAAATAAAACGAAAAATGCTTTTATTAATTTAAATTTAATATCGCAAGCTGTTTCTTTTTAATTTCGATGTCGAGATCTATTGCTCGCTCTTGCTTAACAGCATTTAAATATTTTTGCCGGAAATATTTTTGCCTCCAATTTAATACTGGGCGGACTTTTTTTTGTAATTATCGGTCTCTTTTTAAAGACACGAGGCTTTTTGGCTTCAACTACTACAGGGCTAGAGGGAACAGGAGTGGGTGCACGGTTATCGGGAGCGGGAATGCAACTGATATCATCTGAAACAGAAAATAAAAAATTTATATCAAACAACAATAATTGTTCCAACACATGACTCTGAGTGGTTCAGAACCACTAAAAACAGGGAGTGAATAAAGTGTCTACCTAATGAGAGCTCAAATCAAAAGTGAAACTACATTGATGGAATATTTTTACTAGTTCCCAACTGTTTGAAATCGTGTGTTGGAACAAACCTAATATAACTTAAATTTGCTACTATACAGGGTGGTCCACTTAAAACGTCAGGATTTTACCAAACGATAGATAACGTTAAAATAATGCCAGTTTCTCTAATACACTTATATAGCCGGGAAAGCTTCCTTTTCAAGATACATTGAACACGTTGAAGTTTTGGGAAAAAAATAATGTTTTGTGAATATTGTCAAAACGGCTGCTTTAAAAAAAATTAAATTTGGCACGCAGTATGAGATAAGTATCTTTCATGATTTACGGCTTATGGTGATAAATTGCGAAAACCAGCGGCAGAGATATGGGTGTGTCATCGCCCCTTAAAAAAAAAATTGACGCCACTGACTCTATGGTTACTGACAATTGTTACATTAGTTAGGTGTTGTTTATTTCTGTTATTTAATTATTTAAGTAAAAGTTATTTGATTAGAATTTGTCTGTTATTCTTAAAATGGCTACGGATATTACCTAAGAAAACCTGAATTATCTCGAAAACCTTGTGAAAAAAATTAGAGAGTACTTTTTTGTTCTAAAAAGCATGGGGCATTGAATAGTATTATTAAATTTGCCATAGAGTCAGTGGCGTCAATTTTTTTTTTTTGAAAAGGGGCGATGGCACACCCGTATCTCCGCCGTTGGTTTTCGCAATTTATCACCATAAGCCGTAAATCATGAAAGATACTTAGCTCATGCTGCGTGCCATATTTCAATTTTTTTAAAGCAGCCGTGTTGACAATATTCGCAAAACATTATTTTTTTCCCAAAACTTCAACGCTGTATCTTGAAAAGAAAGCTTTCCCGGCTATAAGTGTATTAGAGAAACTGGCATTATTTTAACGTTATCTATCGTTTGGTAAATTCCTGACGTTTTAAGTTGGACCACCCTGTATACATACTACAAATTTACAGAAAATTATAGATAAGTTCTGATATGCAAGAAAAGGATAGAAGCGCACTGTGACAAAGCAATCGCGATGATAGAATGTGTCTATCCCAACAGTTTAGTATCTGCCACTTGAAAAAATGCATTTAGACTTCTATTAAAGCAATAACAATTACCTCCGTGATATGAAGCAGCCGAATCAAACGGACTATCTAGACTAGAGGAACAACTGTGTCCCCTAGAATGGACAGCACAATCTGGCTAGTTCCACTAATGCCGGCAGCCTCATTTGGTCCTCCTCCTGTTTTGAAGATTTCAGTCTGCAAATGAACATTTCGACAATTATTATAACCAATAAATTGTATACACACAAAGAAGAAATATAAATTGTAAATTGCAATATTACAAATGTTGCAATTTACATAGACTTTGCAATATTTCATTTACATTATTGCAAATCATATTATCATACCGCTTATTGGTAAACCAAAGAAATTCACTTCTAGAATTTTATAGAAAATGACATGAGCAAATTAAAAATGTATGTATTCATTTGCTTTTCGAAAACAGTTTGAAAACTGACAAATATGAAGGAAATATGAAACGTTCTTTTTTAAAGTAATTTTTTAATAAATTGCAAGTGCATATACTAGGTTCACAAAAAGAAAGCTCTGCTATAACATGCATAAACATCTAAATTTAAAGCCATAATACAAATTATATTTTATAATAATTATAACTGTGTATACAGGGTGGGCCACGGTATACGAAACGGAAGATTATGGCCGCGTCTCTGGATTTTAGGATCTTTTTATTTTTGGAGTGGATAGAGACCCGGCAGAGGTACGTTTTAAAATTATATTCATAATGTACAGGATGTCCCAAAAGCATAAAACATATCAAAGTTATGTTTTTTTTTAATGGAATGCTCCTATGTTATTGCATTTTTAGATTGTCTGAAAAGAGAAAATAAGATTGGCTTGTACAGTTGGTGCTTAAATTCAGAAGTTTTTGAGTTATAAACAAGTGAAAATCGTTATTTTTCAAGTTCATGGCCCTGTACAACGAAAGCGGCTCAAGATAGAGAAAAACGGCTTACATGTCCCTATTTTAACTTTTCATGTACTATCGAATGATGTAGATGAAATGTTTATACAGGGTGATAAAAAATTTGAAAAATTCTGAGATTTCTCCACGCGTCGCCAAATAAAAAAATCAAAGAAAGCACAAATGTTTCTATACCATAGGATAGTACATAAAAAGTTAAAATAGGGACATGTAAGCCGTTTTTCTCTATCTTCAGCCGTTTTCGTTGTACAGGGCCTTGAACTTGAAAAATTACGATATTCACTTGTTTATAACTCAAAAACTTCTGAATTTAAACACCAACTGTAAAAGCCAATCTTATTTTCTTTTTTCAGACAATCTAAAAATGCAATAACATAGGAGCATTCCATTTAAAAAAAACAAAACTTTGATATGTTTTATGCTTTTGGGACACCCTGTACATTATGAATATAATTTTAAAACGTACCTCTGCCGGGTCTCTATACACTCCAAAAATAAAAAGATCCTAAAATCCAGAGACACGGCCATAATCTTCCGTTTCGTGTACCGTGGCCCACCCTGTAGATATTTACTTTTCTGAGTTTTTCCTCTGATTTTGCCCTCTGGATGACGGCATCAATTTGTCCCGTCCCTTCTTCGCCATCCTCTTCTGGTTGTCGTAGAATGTGCGCAGCTGCTTCACACTTCTGCTCCCAGAGTCAGCAGAAGCGTTGAACTCTAAGACAACCTCCTCCCATGCCTTCGCCTTCCTCTTGATGCAGTCAGCCCCAGTAATTCGGCACTCAATTACTTGCTTCTTTCTGAGTGGACAAAGTAAAGACAGGAATATGAGGAGAGGAGTAATGGATAAGTGACTAAATAGGAGTGATGTATTTTGTAGGAAAGGCAACCTACCTTCTTGACACAAGAAAATTCTAAATTTCAACTAGAAAAGTGTAATAAGACACACCGAAGTTGCAAGTTGCATTTTCAGTTCAACGAACAGTAGTAATACTTTCTTTATAACAAAGATCATTGTTTTTCAATACCTTGTTATGACTTTTTAGGTGCATCAACAAATCATTTTAGAAGTTTAAATTAATTATAATTTTCTACTTATAAAAAATTTGCAGCTACTTACGATTCTATAATCGCCAACAACAGGAACTTCTCCGTCTCGGAAAAGTTTTTCCACTTAGCCCGTTTACTGCTGCTCTCTCTTTCCGACGATGACGACGAAGTCTGCATCGTTGAAGAGGCTACAATATTGAAAAGAAAAGTGTAATTATGTCCTTTGAATTTACCCAACTACCTATAATACAGACGTGAAAAACTATTATCGTAGTATGAATGATGGTTGCTTACCGTAATTGAATAAAATTTCAATGCAAAAAATAAAGTAATAGGTAACACGTCAACGCGCCACAATGTTACAATAAGTAATAAAGTAATAACGGTAATGGTGCTGTTTGATGCCCTGACTTCTCCTTCACTAATAAGTCAGGTTCATTGGTCAGAGTTTTTTTCCCTTAAAATTTCAAGAAAATGAAAGAAAAGTAAAATGTAAAATATAGAAGATAAAGAAAAAGCCGAGTAAAGGCCGTAAATTTTAAGGGAAAAAAACCAACCCTGACCAATTATCTGACTTTGCTAGTGGAGGGAAAGTCAGGGCGTCAAACAGCACCATTGACCATTGCCGTAATAATAAATAACACAAAGAACCTACTTTTTCTTCTTACTAATAACAGCACAGAATTTATACAGTCAGTCAATAGTCAATCACTAATAAGTTCCACTGAGTCCTCTGCTCCTCACTTCAAGTTCAAACTTCACAATAATAACACAATAACACAACATGAAATTAACGAAAACCAATAGCGAAAACACAACAAATTAATATTCCAGCCGGATCGGAATGCGGAATGGCGAATGGCGGGAATGGTGCTCGTACTGCTCGTTCCGTCGTAGCGTAGCTGCGATAGTGCGATATGCGATATAAAAATGACGTTGTTGATATGATGTTGAAATTCGCAGATCGCTAGAATGTGATTACTACCATGTTGCCGAGCGTTGCGTTAATTAAATTTGACGGATTAATAATTACGTAATTATTTCATTATAATCAATGCAATAATAGGCTTTCTGAATTCCGATTTCATTTTACAAATAATTATATTTAATTATTTAATTCCGTAATTATCGCATTTTCATTTCTTTAAGAATTCGGGCGTCAGTCTTCTTAATTTTATTTAGCGCTTATTATCTCCCGATAAACGAGTTAAATAATGTTAAATTTTTAAATAATTTAGCACTAAATATTTCTTGCTTCCTTTACACTGTCCAGTGGCGGAATCCAACTAGTTTTTATACCTAATGAAATAAATTGTATTTCAGGATTAACATCCATAACAATAGATATGGTACGATTAAGTTTAAAAAGTCAGATGTGACGTTACACTAACCGTCCGAATTAATATTTTTAATTTCACCAGAAAATGTCAAACAGTTAAATTTAAAGTGTGAACGAGCGTAAATTATTATAGGAATCATTCTGTAACGGGATTTTTCTGTGGGTATAGGTAAGTTCCCAGGAATGGGTGTCTGCCCCTTTGTATCCGTGACAAGTCAATTTAAACTTTATAACATTTATTAACAAACACTCGTATTTACATATATCGTGGCTATATCAATATTGATTAAACTATCTGTCCTGTATCCTTGTTTCGTCCTGACCGATGAGTGTTAGAGTGGGCCGGCTCTCATTTCGCAAAGTAGTCTTATTGGCTCCAGATAGCCGCGCCGGGGACTGTTTGAGTGCTCGATAATCCCTTCCTGGAACATTTTGTCTACCTCATCGTTGATGATCTTCAGCCTCGTGGGGTTATACTGCCGATAAGGTTGCCTGATGGGTTTGCAGCCTTTTTCTAGAATGATTTCGTGCTCTATCCAGTTTGTTGGCCCTGTTAATTGTTTGAATAATTTCAGCTCCGCCTGTATAAATGATTCCATGCTGGCCTTTGAGGTTTCTTTATTGGTGAGACGTACTTCAGTTTCGTTCTCGCGCAAGAACGTGGCCCCGATGATCGCGTCTGTTTCTAGCTTTGGGAGCACCCTGAATGTGACGGTGGTGTTGAGCCTATCGACCTTACAGGCCACTCTGATTGTGCTTGTGATTGCGTGAGACGTTCCGTCGGCTAGTTTTACGCTTCATTCATGGTTTTTCTTGCGTCTGTGACACAGTCTCGCTATTTTTGTCCCGACGTAGTTTTCTGTTGCGCCTCTATCTATGAGTGCCTTGAAGTGGTGGGTCCCTATTATTAGGGTCACGAAGAGCCTGGGGTCGTTGGCGCCCGTTGCTGCTGTCGCTATTAGTTTCTCGTGTGTGAGGGGCGCGTCATCTGTCCTGAGTGTGCCTCGCTTTACGGGTCGTTCTGCTGGAGCTGGGGGCTGTGTGGGTTTTACTCCCCCACAGCCCTGTCTTCGTTTCCCTGCTGCTTGTGACTCTGCGGCTTGTTGCAGCATTGGGCAAGGATCCCCTCCTTGCCGCACTTGCCGCAGAATTTCTTGGGGGCGTTCCGGCAGTGGTCCCGGAAGTGCCCCTTCTGACCGAATCTGTAGCAGATAGCGCTAGACCGGGGGGGGGGGTCGACTCTGGAGGCGCTGGCCGCTTCTAAAAGGTGGGCTATGGATGCCACGTCGTGCAGGTGTAGGTGGATGCGGTACTCCGGGCGCATGTTCCGGATTACCCGTTCCCGTTCGAGCTCTTGCGTGGGTGACATTGATCCGTCTCGCCGTATCAGGGTTCGTATGGTTGTGACGTAGTTCCTGATCGATTCGTTGGGCCTTTGCTTCCGGGTCCTGATTCTCTTCCTCTAATGTAAGACGGTTGTCAGGTAACTGAATTACTGGTTGCCTGGTACTTATTTATTTATTATTCTAATCTTATATTATTTAGTGATCTGTGATATTGACAATGACAATTAATACATTTCATGTTTCTGGTTTTATTTTATATTTGAATAAATCAGTTTACGTCCGGCACTAATCGTGTTTGGTATTAAACCTCCCCACGACTATATAATATGGCGCAGTCAGTATCAGTAGTCGGTATCAGTAGTCAGTATTGGTATCAGTGTTAGTTCGTCATTTTAATAATTGAAAGTCGAAGTATAAATTAATAACGTACCTACGAGCAATATAAATTAAAGCAAATAATAGTAAAATTTAAAGGCACGCATGACGAAAGAAGATAAAAAAGTAACAATAAGTGTTAGTGAAGAAGAAAAAGTAAAATTAAGTATGGATATCAAAGGACCGGCACCAATGTGCATGTCCGGCAATATGGCCGAAAATTGGAAAATTTGGCTACTGAAATTCAGAAATTATGTCAAAGCGGCGAATCTCGATATGAAAAATCAAGGGATGCTATGTGCACAACTACTTCATTTCCTAGGAGAAGATGCCATTCCAATATATATGACGTTCATCATTCCGAAAGAAGAGGAAGACAAATTAGAACCTCTAATTAATAAATTTGATAATTATTTCGTGCCAAAGAAAAACATCGTTTATGAACGATACAAATTTCTGTCATATCGACAAACCAATGAAACAATCGAACAATTTGTTACTGAACTCAAAAACAAGGCAAAGCAGAGTGAATTAGGAGATCTACAAGACGAGTTGGTGAAAACTATGTTGATTATCGGAATCAAAGAAGATAATTTACGAGAAAAACTTCTAGAAAAAACCAGCCTGACCTTGGATAAAGCTGTGGAATTCTGTATAATAGCAGAAAATACGAAGCAACAAAACAAGGAGATGACCAGTAAAGCGAGAGGCAACCTGGAGGTCGACGTGGTGAGAAATACTTCCAGACAACAATCCAACGTTGTCAAATCCTCAAGTCCTGCATTAGCAAACTATCATCATGAGTATCGATATCGTAATAGTGGAAGCAGACCTGGCAACGCAGCAATCAAAATGCAGTATCGCGGAATGAGAAATAATGGCAGAAATAACAGCACATCAATGTCAAGGTCAAGAAATCAGATGATTGTCAACTGCACAAAATGCAAGAAGACTCATGAAATTAATAAATGTCCTGCATTCGGGAAGCAATGCACGGTATGTAAGAAATTCAATCATTTTTCTTATGCTTGCAGAATGAACCACATCAATTTAATTGAAACAAATGAAGAAAATATGATGAGACAACAAAAAGAAAATGCAATAACAAGTAATGACACTTTTACAATAGATGAAGTATGTGGTAATCCAGACCAAAACAAGGAGTGGTTAACTGAAATAAAAATAAACAATGTGAGTACGAAATTCAAAATAGATTGTGGAGCGAAAGTGAATTTAATATCTAAAGATAAATTAATTAAGATAAATCCTTGTTTACTTGATAAAATCAGAAATGTCGACGATATTTTAATGACTTATACAAAACAAAAAATTAAAATTTTAGGTAAACTTAATACAGATGTTGAATATAAAAATGAAATTTATAATTTAGATTTCTATGTAACTAAAGAAAACTATCAATCGATCTTGGGACTAGGTGCTAGTACTCATTTGGGGATGATTAAAAGAATAGATGATGTCACAAATAATAATTCAGAAATAGATAATTTACTTATAGAATATAAAGATGTGTTTGAAGGTATAGGTAACATTGGTCTACCTTATCATATTGAAATAGAAGAAGGTGCCAAACCGGTTGTTCAGCCCATTCGTAAAATTCCTTTTGCATTAGAAAAAGAGGTAAAAAAATGTTTAGATCACATGGAAGAAAACAAAATTATTGAAAAAGTAAATGAAACCACTGAATGGTTAAATGCAGTAGTATTGGTGAAAAAAGCAAATGGTTCTCTACGTATTTGTCTAGATCCGCGTGATCTTAATAAAGTAATGAAAAAACAACATTGTAAAATACCGACATTTGATGAGATTTCCTCAAAATTAAAAAATGCAAAATTTTTCTCAACTTTAGATGTAACCTCAAGTTTTTGGTGTATCCCACTAGATGAAGATAGCAGCAAATTATGTACTTTTGGAACTATTTTTGGCACTTACAAATTCTTACGAATGCCATTTGGTATAAAGGCAGCAAGTGAACTTTTTCAGGACAGATTTAGGCAAATGTTTAAAGCTGAAGGTGTAGCTGTTTACATAGATGATTTGTTAGTATGGGGTGAAGATCAGGAACAGCATAATAAAAGGCTAAAATCTGTTTTAGAAGTAGCAAGAAAAAATAATGTCAAATTTAATGTAGATAAATGCAAATTTAATAAAAGCGAAGTGACATACTTAGGTTATAAATTTTCAAAAGATGGTATCTCAATCGACGATGAAAAAACAGAAGCAATAAAAAATATGCCTATACCTAAAGACAAGAAAGATGTTCAGAGATTTCTAGGTCTTATAACATATGTAGGTAGATTTGTAAATAATTTATCAGAAAAAACAAAACCCTTACGTGATTTAATTAAAAATAATACGGTGTTCAATTGGCAAAAAATACATGAGGATGCGTTTAATAAATTAAAACAAATTATAATATCTAGTGATTCATTAAAATTTTTTGATCCAAATGAAGAAGTAGTAATTTCAGTTGATGCTTCTAAAAACGGTTTAGGCGCAGCATTACTGCAAGGTGATAAGCCCTGTGCTTATGCATCTAGAACTATGACAGACACTCAGACTAGATACGCACAAATAGAAAAAGAATTGTTAGCTGTTTGTTTCGGGGTGGAAAAATTTCATCAGTATGTATTTGGTCGAAGATTCACAGTCGAAACTGATCACAAACCACTTATTAATATTTTTGAGAAACCATTAAATATGTGCCCTGCGAGGTTACAGAGAATGTTACTGTCTTTGCAAAAATATGATATAAATCTAATTTATAAGCCTGGCAAAGATCTGGTAATTGCTGACAGTTTGTCACGTGCCACGATCGATAAAAAATATGTAGATAATAAAGATTTAGAAGCTCAAATTTGTTTAATAGAAAAAAATGTATCAATAACTGAGGAAAGACTGCTCGAATTGAAAAAACTGACTCAAACAGACAATGAATTGAAATTATTGCAAAAATATATAATTGATGGATGGCCAAAAAGTAAAACTAAAATTCCGGTAGACATACGACCGTATTATAAATTTAAAAATGAGATAACTGAAGCTAATGGCATAATTTATAAAAATCAGAGAATAATTATTCCGGCAAAGATGAGAAGCAAAGTTCTTAACAGTTTGCATCAAGGACATTTTGGAATTAATAAATGTTTACAGAGAGCTCAAGAATCACTATACTGGCCTGGTATATCTTCTCAAATTGAGAATATTGTAAATAGATGTGAAGTATGTCAAACTTTTTCAAATTCAAAACCTAAAGAATTCCTACAAAATATTGAAATTCCTAAGAAACCGTGGAGTAAAGTTGGAGTTGATTTATTTGAATTTAGACGTGAAAATTATCTCCTGGTGGTAGACTACTATTCCAAATATTTTGAACTTGTAAGTCTTAAAAATAACACATCATCAGAAAACATAATAAATAAATTGAAAAGCATTTTTGCAAGACATGGTATTCCAAATTTTTTGATTTCAGATAATGCTCCAAATTTAGTTAGTCAGAAGTTTGAAAGGTTTTCAGAGTCTTGGAACTTCAAACATGTAACATCATCGCCGTATCATCAGCAAGCGAACGGCCTAGCGGAACGTACTATTCAAACGGTAAAAAACATGATGAAAAAATGTTTTGAAAATGGCGAAGATATTTACATGTCATTGCTGGCATACCGCAATACTCCCGTTTACAATTCATTTACCCCAGCTCAAATATTAATGTCGCGCATACTACGTGATGACATACCTAGAAAACCATCGATGCTAGAACCAAAAATCATTAATAAAAAGCATTTTCATAATAAATTAAATTCAGCTCAAGGATCATATAAAAAATACTATGATAGAAATGCTCATTTCAGAAAATCATTTACAAGGGGTGATAGCATCTGGTACCAAGATAAACCACAGTCTAGATGGAGAAAGGGAAAGATAGTAGATGTCTTGAAAGATAGAACTTATAAAATTTTAAGAGCAGATAATTCTATGATTGTTAGAAATAGTAAGTTCATAAAATCTAATGTAAAAAACTTTACAAATTCATATAATTCACATAGATATGAATATGATTTTGATGATGAAAATCCGCAGTCCATCACATCTGATTTATCGGATGACAAAGATCAATTAAATAATCAAATTAATGACGAAAATAGAGCTTGTTAGCCGTCTTCAGATTTGTATGTGACTAGATTCGGAAGAACAGTTAGAGCCCCTGTTCTTTTTAATTCGTAAATCAATTTTTAGTATAAGTAAGATAAGTTTAATTTTTTCTAGCTGGTAAGAACCAACATGTTGTTGATTATTGTAGAATAATTAATTTAGAGATATTTTGGGGACATGAGGGAGAGTAAATTTTATGTTAATATTTTCATTTAAAAGTTAAGGATGGACACTGTACATACTTTTTGTTATATTTCAAAAACTCAATTTCAATTTAATGTAATTCACAATACTTCAGATGTAAGAGTACAACAATTGTTGATTTTTAATTTAATAACTATGTATGTCATAGTGCTCTACATTATTTAAAAATTGTTCTGTAAAAAGGGGGATGTCAGGTAACTGAATTACTGGTTGCCTGGTACTTATTTATTTATTATTCTAATCTTATATTATTTAGTGATCTGTGATATTGACAATGACAATTAATACATTTCATGTTTCTGGTTTTATTTTATATTTGAATAAATCAGTTTACGTCCGGCACTCATCGTGTTTGGTATTAAACCTCCCCACGACTATATAATAACGGTATTCGTAGGGGAAGAATGCGTTTGAAAACTCCCGGCAAAACTGGTCCCAGTTCCCCCACTCCTCTTTTTTGTTCCGGTACCACAGTAGCGCTTCCCCTTTTAATAGCTCGGGAAGCGCTTTTATCATGGCGTCCTTCGGAAATTCGTAGGCGCCTCGCGGTTCCTCGAGGCGCTCTGTAAATAGGACTGCGCTGTCCCGCCTTGGGTCAAATTTCAGCCCCCATTTATACGGGCGTGGTCGATTATTTCGGCTCCTGTTAGCGGAGGTATATCCTCAATGGCTTCCGATGCCGGCATTGGCCTCCGCTCAGTCCGGAGGGCCAGTTTCACGAGCGCTATCTCGGCTTCTAAAGCGTCGATTCGGTTTTGTGCTGGCTTGACTGGTTGCTCTGGTTTGACTGTTGTATTTGATTTGGGGACAGCCCCCGCCTGCTGCTGCTTAACGTGCTGGCTTATCCGCGCCCTGATGTCGTCCAGGGTGCCTGTTGTTTCCAGCCCCCGCTTTCGTGCTTCTTTTTCGGCCTCTTCTTTGCTGAGGTGGTATATCCAGCTTAGCCCTCCGGTGGCTATGGCGTCCTTGGTCATACTGTGCGCCGATGCTGCTTCTGGGACTTTGAGTGACTGACTTGAGGTGATGGGGCAGAACTGAGAACGTAAGGGTTAACCTCTTGCAATTAAACGTTGGGCGCCAATCTTGTAACGGGATTTTTCTGTTTTTTTTTTTTTTTTTTTTTCTTTATAACATTCATTAACAAACACTCGTATTTACATACAGGGTTACTGGTAACTGGATACATTCCTTTGGTGATATGATAAAACAAGAGGTAAGAAGTAAATTAACCCCAACATGCACTATACAAAACTCAATAGATTTTGAGATATTTCGATTTTCAACTTTTCTTAAAAAAATGGTTTCAAATGTCTTGAAATGTAATTTTCAAAAAATCTACTTTAACTTTTTGATTTTTTTTTTTTACTGGAATACTTGTCCAATACTATGCTTCCTTCTGGATTAAAAAATATCCTGAGGTATTTCAATCGTGTGAAAATTTCAAAGAAAAACTTTCACAAACTATTTTTTTTTAAATAAGATTTAAAAGTTTTTACAAGTTATTTTCGCAAAATTGTCAAGGCAACTTGCGTACAAATTGTTTTAAAAACTTCCCTAGTGTAGTAGCTATCTAACAAGGTACGAATCTTGTACAAGAATAACAGAATCTCCCCGCTAAGTACCGTTACCGAGGAACAAATCCTTAAGTCGGGACGTTTAAAGAAAAATACGGCCCTGAACGGGGGTCTTAACATTCTCGGATCCGGCCCATCTTCAACAGGTCGTATTTGGGGGTCCCGAGCTTCGTCCCTACCAAGTTTCGTCCCGATCGGTAAAACTTTCAGACACTAAGAGTGTTTCCTAGGCTATTCCCGAAAAATCCCGAAATTCCCGAAAAAATGACACTTCCCGGGAACGGATCCCGCTCATTTTCAATGGGCATCGTGCCACGGTGCGCCTCTTCAATCGAGCCAAATTTCAACTTTCCCACATGAAAACTGGCGGCTCTAGAGTGTTTCCTAGCAAAGTCACAGAAGTTTCGTAAGTATACGTATTCTTGTGCCCGAAAAATGTCTGTCTGTCGGTCTGTCTGTCTGTGACTTTGCTAGGAAACACTCTAGAGCCGCCAGTTTTCATGTGGAAAAGTTGAAATTTGGCTCGATTGAAGAGGCGCACCGTGGCACGATGCCCATTGAAAATGAGCGGGATCCGTTCCCGGGAAGTGTCATTTTTTCGGGAATTTCGGGATTTTTAGGGAATAGCCTAGTAATAGCCACTCTAAGTGTCTGAAAGTTTTACCGATCGGGACGAAACTTGGTAGGGACGAAGCTCGTGACCCCCAAATACGACCTATTGAAAATGGACCGGATCCGAGAATTTTAAGACCCCCCGTTCAGGGCCGTATTTTTTTTAAAACGTCCCGACTTAAGGATTTGTTCCTCGGTAACGGTACATAGCGGGGAGATTCTGTTATTCTTGTACAAGATTCGTACCTTGTTAGATAGCTACTACACTAGGGAAGTTTTTAAAACAATTTGTACGCAAGGTGCCTTGACAATTTTGCGAAAATAACTTGTAAAAACTTTTAAATCTTATTTAAAAAAAATAGTTTGTGAAAGTTTTTCTTTGAAATTTTCACACGATCGAAATACCTCAGGATATTTTTTATTCCAGAAGGAAGCATAGTATTGGACAAGTATTCCAGCAAAAAAAAAATCAAAAAGTTAAAGTAGATTTTTTGATAATTACATTTCAAGACATCTGAAACCATTTTTTTAAGAAAAGTTGAAAATCGAAATATCTCAAAATCTATTGAGTTTTGTATAGTGCATGTTGGGGTTAATTTACTCCTTACCTATTGTTTTATCAGATCACCAAAGGAATGTATCCAGTTACCAGTAACCCTGTATATCGTGGCTATATATCAATATTGATTAAACTATCTGTCCTGTATCCTTGTTTCGTCCTGACCGATGAGTGTTAGAGTGGGCCGGCTCTCATTGCGCAAAGTAGTATTATTGGCTCCAGATAGCCGCGCCGGGGCGTGAACTGTTACTATTGGCTGCTCCCTCGTTATCGTCGTCGACACGTTCACAACCCGCCGACCACCGTCAGTAACTTATTCGCAGTCGAGCCGTCTGTGTCGATCCCAACCGTCCCAAGTACACGCGCCGGGGAGCTACTCAGGAAACGTCCTCCGTCGGCGGGCGCTTTCTGAAACAAAACCGCTCCCGATGTCTCACTGCAACCTCGGGGCGGATATTATTGGATGTGGGGTCTGATAGAGCTCAAAGCGCCCTATACAGGGTGTCCCGTATCGTTATGTTCAAATCTTGTGAGCATATAGTAGGCTTATTCCTAAGCCTAAAAAATCCAAAAGTGGCAGGTCTATCTTTATTCGTTACGAAGTTAGAGGTCTAAGAAAATAATGTCTAGTAAATACCAGATTTAACTTTGAAAACCACATAAAGCTTATTTTATTGACCACATCTTTAGTATATCATGTGTTAAAAATGTCCTATTCCTTGCTGAATACAAACTTGTGCTCGGAGGCCTATTGCAGAAGTAACAGTTCTAATTTCTTGTCTTTTTTCGCGACCGATCTCTTGATCCAGCATGCTGAATACGATCCAATAATAATTGCTTTTTGGAATTTAGTTACAAACGCCAATTCCGAAATATACTGGTGTCCCATTTATTTGAATCCAAATGCCATTTTGTCTGAGCAGGAGAACCTCTTCTAATGTTTATTTTGGTGACATTTACTCATGTCTCCACCATAACAATAAATTATTAGCCTAAACCACAACACATGTGGTTGTGTGGTTTTCAAAGTTGAATCTTTGTTATTTACTAGTCATAATTTTCTTAGGCCTGTAACTTCGTAACGAGTAAAGATAGACCTGCCACTTTTGAGTTTTTTGGGCTCAAAATTAAGCCTACTATATGCTCAAAAAATTTGAACATAACGATACGGGACACCCTGTATAGTCCCTAGCTGCTAACGGCGGGGAAGGATCCGCCGTGTTAGCAACTCAATCCGTTGTAACTCTGGCTTCAGGATAATTTAGCCTTCAATACAGGTCAGGTAGGGAATGAAGAGGTCTGCCGGCATCTCAATGCAGCGCCGGCTTATTACGTATTCTGATCGATCGCCTGCCAGAGCTCACTTCACCCTGATCGCGATTCCGATGTTGGATTACGGTTCGGTCAACTCAGTTCATCGACCTCCTGTATCCGGCGGGGCACTCACTGCATGCCCCAGCTGATCTCCAGGCTCAGTTCACCTAGGAGAGAGTTTGTAAGTCAATACCTCACAATGCTCTGTCCGAGTCTTCAGCTGGTGCTCTTTATATAGCCGGTGCTGGTGGAGATAACGTGTTTATCGCTGCCGTAAAAACTGTATCGAAATAAATAAAAGTCTCTAATAAATATTTTACCTGCGATAATAGATGAAATCCTTGGAATTCATTACAATTCAAACAATGAATTGAACCGCTTACTTCAGTTTGAGAGCCACTGACAACTACAGAAAATAATTCACGTAATGAAACTCTATCCTTTGTGCTGTTCATTTAATTCTCATTCAAAACCAATGTTGACGTATACTTATTTATGCGGGATGGAGTGTTTAGACAAACTGGACGGTTACTATGAAAACCACGTATATGAAACAAAATAAAACTATCAGGAGCTGTGTATTCTTAATCGATACGTATTACTTTCTAAACTTTATCGGACTATATTACGGTAATCTCATATCGCACCCCCAGTTCAATAGGGACGTAACTGCAAAAAATCAAATTTTCCAGTTACGGCTTTAAGCAAATGTAGTACATTAGACCTACATAATAGTAGAGTGCCAATCTAGCAATAAGTTGTCACCCTGTAGGCCTTTTAGTGTGCAAGGCTGAAATTTTCAGGAATCATAGTTTATGGCCTAAATAACTCAAATCCGAAGTCGTCAAAAAATCGTCCTGTGCAAAAAGACACTATTCAAAATTTTCATTACAGTGAATAAAAGAAAAAATTAATGCTGCTGCCATGTATACAGTGTGACCCATTTGTTCTTGAAACACCCTGTAGAATCTTAATTTATGGTGCGATTTTAAAGAAATTTCTCTTAAATCATAGAGCTTGATAAACTATATTTTGGGAGCAAAAAGCGTCTCATTCCTACAAAATCCAAGGCCTACTAGATCAGTTTTTACTTGTAAAATCTCAAAAATTCATATTAGCGATTTTTTTAGAAAAAAACTGTGCACGCTACTGGATTCTCCAGCCCTCAAAACGGTACTGTAGTAAATTTTATTGGAAATGTCAGAGTAATAAGGATCTTGCAGTTATTTTAGAAATTCATAATAGAACTCCGAATTTTCATTAATTTATTCGAAAAGGTCAAGAGAGACAAAATAGAAATTGTACGTCTAGTTGGTGATAATGTAGGTACTTTAATTTTTTAATTATAATTTTTTATTTATTTTTTTTTTTTTATTTTTTTTATTTTTTAATTTTTTTTTATTTTTTTTACTTTTTTTTGCTTTTTTTAATTTTAATTTTTACTTATGATAGCTTTTGACCTTTTTCAAATTAATTTATGAAAATTTGGAGTATGAAAATTATGGATTTCTAAAATAACTACAAGATTTTTTTACTCTGACATTTTCAATAAAATTTAGTACAGTGCTGTTTTGAGGGCTGGTGAATCCCGTGGCGTGCCCAGTTTTTTTCTGAAAAAATCGCTAATATGAATTTTTGAGATTTTACAAGTAAACACTGATCTAGTAGGCCTTGGATTTTGTAGGAATGAGACGCTTTTTGCTCCCAAAATATAGTTTATCAAGCTCTATGGTTTAAAAGAAATTTTTTCAAAATCGCACCATAAATTAAGATTCTACAGGGTGTTTCAAGAACAAATGGGTCACACTGTAGGTATTTGTACATATTATTAGGTATACTTATTGTTGGTTTGGAAAAAGGTATAATAAGGTTTCGATCTTTTAATCACTTAAACAAAAAATGTAAAATATCGTAAATGAGTTCATGATTACGTAATTTTTTTTATCTTTGAGGTTTGTTATTGTTCCTATTTTTGCAAGAAATATCTACGAGGTAGGTAGGTAGGTAAATAGTATTTAGGTGTGTAAATAGTAACACCTACTGCAATATCTGGTCATGCACATGCAGGAACTCCTCCTTAAATAATTTAAAAATCAGGGATAACTTCATTGGCATAACTATAATACATTGTTGACTTTAATAATTATTATTAAAATATCTAATAAATATTATCCTGTTAGCGGGCGTTTTATTTAAATTCTCGGCAAGCAGACCGCTGAACCCAGAGTGAGGGGCACGGAGACGGGAAGGAGGGTGATCGACGTTTCCCTACGTTTGATGTGGTAGCCACAATTCACATTTTAGCATCGTTCAACATTTATATTTATTGCTAGTTTATTATTAAAGATAAAAATATAAAAATGACACCGTAGGAATCGGAAATGATCAGGGAATAATTGATAAAGATATGCTATTTTCGATTAAGAGCTTCGTTTTTGAGATAGCCGTTGTTAAGTGGAAAAAGTAGTCCGAGCAGGCAGTTTTTGACTTAAACCGAAGCGAGATATCGCTGTTTAAAGTTACGATGGGCCCATTTGCGCAATGCTTTTCTAAAACGGTTTGATTTTTTCCTAACTTAACCATCACAGATAACATTTTGAAAAATTGGAACGGCAAAAGTTGCACTACTGCCGTGCTACGGTAGAACAACATACGTGCATTTTTTTCAAAATTCGGATTTTTTGTGTTTTGGGTGCTCCTTGGTTAGCTCTATCAAATAAGATAACCATTAACAAAAAAAAAATCAAAAATTACCGAAAAATTGCTCCTCAATTTTGGCGGTTTGTAATTTCTCGTCCACATTATCAAATTTACTACACAATAGTAACGTACGGGTATGAATTCATTCGTATTTTTGCCGCATGTGAACATAATTGTATAACATGTTTGGAAATATTAGACATAAACACCGCACGTGGTTACATACGGCATTTATAAGTAGCGTATAGCTACTGATCATCTCTTGAACCAACACTAGCAAACGTAGGTGCTACCGCGCCTGCACGTACGTCTTTCATGAGAAGCAATTTTGCATGAGATGATTTTTCGTCAGACTCGATACATACGTTAATTATTGTTAGTATTTTAGGCCGAATTGCTTATATGTTACCTGAATTCAGTCGAGGGACAGCCGTCCAAGAGTGAAGTTTAATCAACTTGCGTTCTTAAGATTGTCGTTTGCATGAGTAGATAATTTATTATTATTATAACATTTTGTATAATAATATTTATTTGTCGGCAATTCATTTATTATTGCTACCTGGTGCCTGAATAAAACAACTAAATTGTAAAGCTCACAATAATAATCTTGGAGGTGTTATTATATTACATTAGTATCATATTAAGGTAAGTGTCATTTTCTAATAAGTGATAATTAGCGAAATTAATTCTCTTTAGTAATTTGAAAAGTGTCAGTTTTATGATAATTATGTTAAAGTATAAGAATAAAAAAATCCCAATATGTAATACCTATTTAATAACAGAAAATTAAAAAAAAAATCTTATATTTTAGAATGAAAACCGTTTCTAGAGGGAAGAATCTTGTTCGTCTGGCTCAAACCATGCAAAATGTTTCCAACAAAAGAAAATATATTCCTCAACGTCAAAAAAATGAACAAGATACATCGGAACACGTGGAAAATCATGTTGAAAACAAACAGTATGTAGAGCCACTTGATAAACTTTTTCTCCAAATGCAATTCACTATGAACTGCTACTTATTCACCGAGGACTGTTCAGAGTTTAAATTTCTTATAGAAGAATTTTTGCCTCATAAAAAATGGATCATTGATATTTTGGATACAATTATTGAAGCAGTTTTCAAGGATGTATCCACTCAACTTTATTCAGTAGATATCTGCACAACTTTAGCCACATATGACCGTTTTATACCTTTACTTTCTGAAAATTTGGAACCAGATCACACAGTTCAGAATCATATTCTTCTCTTTTTTATCTTGAAAATTTGCCCCCATTTTAAAATTTTGGAGTTGAAGATATCGTAATAGAAGATGATAATCATGAAATAAATGAAACTTCTGGCGATAACGCAGTTTTGAATTTAGATCATTTGAACAATTACTGTAACCTCAGTGTGGACGATGACAAAGGACCAACAAAAATTACTGAGCAGGCGACAGACCTACAAAATGATAATAACTTGGATACCTCAAATGTGACGGAAATTAGTATAACAAACATAAATGCAACAAATGTTGAAAGCGAAGATGAACTAATGACGCCTGAGACAAGCGAAATGTTTATGCTCGATACAAGTAACACGAAAGCTGGTCTCTCAAGAATTCGTAAGAAGTATCTTAAGCCAAAGGAGACAAGAAAAAATTATTTGAAGCAAAAACAAATTAAAGAACATCCGGTGAAACCTCCTTGTGATTGCAAGTTTAAATGCAAAGAACATTTTACTGAGCATAATCGGAACAAAATTAATTTTAAATACTGGCATATGAGTTTTAAAGAGAAGAAAGTATTCCTTTCAACTTATGTTCAGAGATGTGAAATTATTAGAAGAAGGTCAATAAATATGAAGAAGGAAAATAACACGAAAAACAACACCAACAAATATTATTTGAACGACAAAAATAATGAGAGGTTTCGGGTCTGTAAAAAATTTTTCTTAGCTACTTTGGGTTATAATGAGAGAAGTGACACAATTCTGAGAAAATTTTGTAGCCCACCAAAAGATCACAGGGGATCCTATGAGAGATTGACAAAATTGATAAAGAAATGCTGAAAAACCATATAAAGTTATTCTCACCGTGCGTATCCCATTATAGAAGGGAACATGCCCCAAACAGGCTTTATCTGCCCAGCGATATCACAATAATCGATATGTTTGACGATTTAAAAAAAAAACCCTTCCATTAAAATTTCTTATGAATCATACCGCAAAATTGTATCAAAAGACCTTAACATTTCTTTTACAAAGCTAGGGCATGAGCAATGTGAAAAATGTGAAGCATTTACTTTACACCACAAGGATCATAACAAAAACAATATTGAAAACTATCCTGATTGTGAAGATTGTTGTAAATGGAAAAATCATATAAAAAATGCAAATAATGTGAATCGACCAAATGACACAATGGTCTTTTCAGCTGATATGCAAAAAATTATTATGTTACCAAGAATAGACATGTTCAAGCAAGTAGTTTTCACGCCTCGAATTATAGTTTTTAACCAGTCTTTTGTCCCTACTGGAAAAATTTCAAAAAATAACAAGCCTTTCGCGGTTTTATGGCATGAAGCTGTGTCCGGTAGGAAGAAAGAAGACGTTGTAAGTGCCTACAATTCGTTTTAACTCTACATGCCCGTGATTTCAAAAACGTTGTCATTTGGGTTGATAATTGCACTGGGCAGACTAAAAACTGGTGTTTTTTAAGTTATTTAGTCCACATTATAAACTCGAAAGAAATTGCTGCGGATACAATAACAATAAAATATTTTGAAGTGGGCCATACTTATATGTCTGCTGACAGTTTTCATCATTCGGTGGAACAGGGGTTACGAAAAACCCCAAAATGCTACGATTTCCAAGATTTCGTGGAAGTGGTGAAAAACTGTAGGGCTCTCACCTCAGTTAAAGAAATGACCTTCAATGATTTCAAAGATTGGCCAACTCTCACTTCAGCCTATCACCTTTCAAAACTAAATAGAGCTGATAAGCCGTTTACTATTTCTGCCTAAGTATTCTGCCTATTAAGCCTAAGAACTATTTCTGTAATTACAGCCAAAAGAGGATTCACACATCTATTCTACAAGGAATCTTTCAGTGGAGATGAAAAAGAATTACATTTTATTCCAAAAAAGTCAAAAATTGCATTAGATTATAAACCAAAAGCTAAGATATGCAACAGGGGAATCACCGAAAAAAGAAAATCTACTATAATAAGAAATTTATCGGCAGTAATTCCTAATCATAAACTTCAATTTTGGGAAAACTTGACGGTTAATGATAATGTAAAAGACCTGACTGAAAATATTGAAGATGATTGAAATTTGCTCTTAAGCAGCACATTATCTGTTATTGTTTCATGATCAAGCATTAGAATAATATTATTTGCTTTGTAATATTATACGTATTATTTAACTGAATAAAGCATATATTTTTATTTTGTATGAGTGGTTTCCTCCTCCCTAAATCTTATAATACTGAGATACTATTTACAATTTACATACAGTTATTGGTTATTTTATGTTTCAAAAATGCTTGCAAGTCTTTCTGATTTTTGCGGACAATGTTTGAAAGTTTCTAAACAAAAAAATATACAATATTTTTCAAACTCACAGCTACAATCAGAGCCTCATTCCAAATAATGCAGGAAACCCTCCTTTGAAAGTATTATTATTAGATTACCTATGTCTGATATATCAAGTAATCTTCAGAAACCACTAGAGAAAAACACCGTATGTAAGATGTCAGTTGCTTCATACGGTATTTATGTCTATTATTACGGTCAAAATCAGCTTATTCAAAACACCGCGTGTGTATTATAATTTCGTCGGGTTGTACTTACGTCGTTTATGTGTAGTAAGTAAGTTATTTCTAGTCTATAAAAATGCCGTAGGTGAACGTTTTGGGATAAAAATAATATAACGGCTTATTGTACGTTTACGAAAAAAAATCCATGTCAAATAAGGTCTTCTAGGAAGGTAATAAAAAAAATCTGATTAAAATCGACCTTTTAATTTTGAAAATGTCAGCGTTTAAAAGTGTAAAAACTTTGAAAGCTGATTTCTCGAAACTATCTAACCTAAAAATACGGTGTTTTTCCATTGCACGGCAGACTAATGAACTACCACATCCTGTAAAAAAAGTCAAAATTTTGAATACCTAGTGCCTTTTTGCACAGGACGATTTTTTCACGACTTCGCATTTGAGTTATTTAGGACATAAACTATAATTCCTCAAAATTTCAGCATTGTATACACTAAAAGGTCCACAGAATCGTTTTTTAAGCGACTTTTATTCATTCTAGCACTCTACTATAATGCAATAACGCCAGAAATGAAAAACGATTCGATCTATTTTTAAAGTAATATATTTCTGTATTGCACTAGTGAAAAAAATATCTGCAATATAGCCATATGATACACTGGCGGCACAATGTGTCTGAATACGACATGAGAATATAAAGCAACACCGCAGCATAGTACACTTGTGGCTCTATGTCTCTTAAACTATTTGTGCCATACCGAAGTCTGATACACTTGCGGCCTTATGTTTCTTAGAATCAGTGTATTGAAATATCAGAATTGACTAACAAAATTGGTACGAACTTCTCAAAAAATAAGGAAGGTGAGAAAAGTAATTTGGAATGAAATTCAAGAGTTTAAGGTAAAAAAAAGTAACCATCCGTTTTATACTAGAAAGTAAATTTTGACGAAATTTACAAAGAAATAGACATAAACTTTAAACTACGAGGACGACCTACAAAAATTGAAGGCATAAAACTAAATAATGCATACCAAACACCCCCTTCGATTTCAGAAAAAACAAAAAGCCATCTACTCGAGTTATGTAGTAAGAATTATTTAATCGATAAAGTGCATGATTCATTTTATAAGAACCTACTCATTGCTAAAGATAACTAATAATGTGTTACTTATTCTTTGCTTGAACATAAATTATTTATTTAAATGTTTTAACAACCTTCTATAGTTCTATACTAATGGCAATAAAAAATAAAGCTTGTTAATATGAAATTGTATGGGTTTTATTTAATGCAATAATATGACCGTATCTTGTATGTTACTACAATATAAATAATCTGTGGATACAAATTTTTCAATTCAATACCGCCTTATGTAACAAAACTTTTTTTAAGAGTCACTTATTTTTCATACATGCTTACCCTAAAGTGGGTCATTTTAAAAAGTGAAACCAATCTACAAACTTATTGAGAAAATATTACTATTTTTCTTTATCAAATAAAGATTGTTTTCTTCCGTTACGCACATTTTTGAACTTTTTAAATCTCAACTTATAAATAATTAATAACTTAACTTATTAATTTACTTTACTTTATTATTCATTCAATCTTCACTTAAAAAATACGTTTTTCGACAGCTTCTAACCGACTTCAAAAATTTGCCTTCGAGAATTAACTCATTCAGCCACATACACATTTTTATTATACAGGGTGATTCATAATATGTGCGCATAACTTCGAGATGTGGTAGCTCGTTCAAAAATATGAAAAAAGTTCCTATTAACATCGGTGCGCAAAAGAACCGTTTTCGAGATACAGGGTTTAAAAAAAATAATTATTTTCAATTTTTTATGAAATAAATTTAAGCAGAACTCAAAAAGTGAATAATACTAAATGATAAGGTGTGTACAAAAATTCAGTTTTATTTCTAGAAGGGTTCCTGAGAAATCATCAAAAAGTGAAGGAAATATATTTTCTTGTCTCTTAAAAATTGTGGATTCGCGAAACCGATGTTAATAAGAACTTTTTTTCGTATTGCTTTAACGAGCCATCACATCTTGAAGTCCTACGCACATATTATGAATCACCATGTATAAATAATTTTTATAAAACAAACACACTCATGACCAAATTGGAATTAGAACCTAGTCGGTGGCAGTCTCAATGGCTTAATAGACTGTGCTATCAACCGCTAAGTCATTGCTCGCTCCCTGTTAATTATCTATTATTAATAATTGATCATTTCTTTTAGCAAGCCAAAGCGGAAACCGCGGCCGTGGGCGTGGCCGCAGAAGGGGAGGACGAGCGAGGTCCAGATATGTGGCACACTTGATGATGTCGCAGATATTTAAAAACGTTTAATATACCTAATACGAAATAAAAGTTACATGGAAATTTAGCAAAACTCGTTTTCTTTTTTGCTCGCTCCCTGTTAACTATCTTTTAATAATAATTTATGATTTCTTTTAGGAAGCCAAAACGGAAACCGTGGTCGTGATCGTGGCCGCAGAAGGGGATCCAAAGCGAGATCCAGATATGTGGCCCACCTAATGTCAAAAATATTTAATTATAATAATTTAATAATAAAATTCACATAGAAATTTAGCAAACTCGTTTTTTTTTTGCTTGCTCTCTGTTAATTATCTATTAATAATAATTGACATTTCTTTTAGGAAGCCATAACGGAAACGGTGGTCGTGGGCGTCACCGCAGAGGGGATCCAGAGCGAGATCCGGATATGTGGCCCACCTAATGTCACAAATATTTAAGAATATTTAATTATAATAATTTAATAATAAAATTCACATAGAAATTTAGCAAAACTAGTTTTCTTTTTTGCTCGCTCCCTGTTAACTATCTATTAATAATAATTGATAATTTCTTTTAGCAAGCCAAAGCGGAAACCGCGGCCGTGGGCGTGGCCGCAGAAGGGGAGGACGAGCGAGGTCCAGATATGTGGCACATTTGATGTCGCAGATATTTAAAAACGTTTAATATACCTAATACGAAATAAAAGTTACATGCAAATTTAGCAAAACTCGTTTTCTTTTTTGCTCGCTCCCTGTTAATTATCTATTAATAATAATTGATCATTTCTTTTAGGAAGCCAAAACGGAAACCGTGGTCGTGGTCGTGGCCGCAGAAGGGGATCCAGAGCGAGATCCAGATATGTGGCCCACCTAATGTCACAAATATTCAAGAATATTTAATTATAATAATTTAATAATAAAATTCACATAGAAATTTAGCAAACTCGTTTTTTTTGCTCGCTCTCTGTTAATTATCTATTAATAATAATTGATCATTTCTTTTAGGAAGCCAAAACGGAAACCGTGGTCGTGGTCGTGGCCGCAGAAGGGGATCCAGAGCGAGATCCAGATATGTGGCCCACCTAATGTCACAAATATTTAAGAATATTTAATTATAATAATTTAATAATAAAATTCACATAGAAATTTAGCAAAACTCGTTTTTTTTTGCTCGCTCCCTGTTAATTATCTATTAATAATAATTGATCATTTCTTTTAGGAAGCCAAAACGGAAACCGTGGTCGTGGTCGTGGCCGCAGAAGGGGAGGACGAGCGAGGTCCAGATATGTGGCACACTTGATGTCGCAGATATTTAAAAACGTTTAATATACCTAATACGAAATAAAAGTTACATGCAAATTTAGCAAAACTCGTTTTCTTTTTTGCTCGCTCTCTGTTAATTATCTATTAATAATAATTGATCATTTCTTTTAGGAAGCCAAAACGGAAACCGTGGTCGTGGTCGTGGCCGCAGAAGGGGAGGACGAGCGAGGTCCAGATATGTGGCACACTTGATGTCGCAGATATTTAAAAACGTTTAATATACCTAATACGAAATAAAAGTTACATGCAAATTTAGCAAAACTCGTTTTCTTTTTTGCTCGCTCCCTGTTAATTATCTATTAATAATAATTGATCATTTCTTTTAGGAAGCCAAAACGGAAACCGTGGTCGTGGTCGTGGCCGCAGAAGGGGATCCAGAGCGAGATCCAGATATATGGCCCACCTAATGTCACAAATATTCAAGAATATTTAATTATAATAATTTAATAATAAAATTCACATAGAAATTTAGCAAAACTTGTTTTCTTTTTTGCACGCTCCCTGTTAACTATCTATTAATAATAATTGATCATTTCTTTTAGGAAGCCAAAATGGAAACCGTGGTCGTGGTCGTGGCCGCAGAAGGGGATCCAGAGCGAGATCCAGATATGTGGCCCACCTAATGTCACAAATATTTAAGAATATTTAATTATAATAATTTAATAATAAAATTCACATAGAAATTTAGCAAACTCGTTTTTTTTGCTCGCTCTCTGTTAATTATCTATTAATAATAATTGATCATTTCTTTTAGGAAGCCAAAACGGACACCGTGGTCGTGGTCGTGGCCGCAGAAGGGGATCCAGAGCGAGATCCAGATATGTGGCCCACCTAATGTCACAAATATTTAAGAATATTTAATTATAATAATTTAATAATAAAATTCACATAGAAATTTAGCAAAACTCGTTTTTTTTTGCTCGCCCCCTGTTAATTATCTATTAATAATAATTGATCATTTCTTTTAGGAAGCCAAAATGGAAACCGTGGTCGTGATCGTGGCCGCAGAAGGGGATCCAAAGCGAGATCCAGATATGTGGCCCACCTAATGTCACAAATATTTAAGAATATTTAATTATAATAATTTAATAATACAATTCACATAGAAATTTAGCAAACTCGCATATCTGATAATGTCAAAAATGCTGTCCACACTTACAGAAAGTTATAAATACTTTGTTACTGCATGGGCATCAACTCCAGCTGCTGAAATATCATTGACAAATTTAACATCGAGATTGCTAGCTTAGGAAGTAGTAAATAAATTAGTAGAAACTGAAGGAGCGGTAGTTTTCAAATCTACAGAAAGAAAATGTTTTCAGTGTGAAAATCGTTCACCTTATTGCTCGATTGTAAGATGAAAAAGGTTCAAATTGCACATCAACTAGTGTGTGATGTGTACAGTTATGTGAGTTTTATCTAGTTGACTAGTAACAAATCTAGTAATGTAATGACTATAAGTTTTGCTCCTGGAACATGAACCGCTGTTTTGTCTTAGCTGATTTAATATACAACCTCACTTGCATAGTAAGTTTAGATTACCTTATAAGTGAATTACATGTCACATTTATGTAATTTTCAGCCCTGATGAAGAAAAATAAATTTTTCGAAAGCTTGGTCAGCAAACAGAGTATTCTGATTTAAGTCCCAATTATTCGACAGAATTCCCAGTTATATTCTCAACTTATATATATATATATATATATATATATATATATATATATAATTATATATACATATATATATATATATACGTCCTTCTATCATACCTGAGCCATTGCCCAATCCATACAATCCTGAACCACCAAGAAAAATGAGATCTATAAGAAATATCAACGCAAATACTTGGTCAGTTTTTCCTGTTTTGACTATTGACTATTGACTATTATATACAGGGTGAGTCAATAGTGAGAGATCGGAACATTGCTATTCAACCGTACAAGATGAAACAAAATTTCAAACGCCATCCCAAATCATTTGTTACTCTGCATATTTCAAAAATATTTTCAATTATACAGGGTGGACCATATTTTGCCTACATGTATGAAATTTTTTTTTTCAAATGGAACCCCCTATATTTTATGATATATTCTTATTCGACTGTAAAATAGCTTTATGTCAATACATATTGTTTGACATTTAGGTGCGGCGTTGACATTTAAAAAAATATTTTCAAAAAAATTCATCGCATGCATGTATTTACTGAAAAGAAGCCTCAGAACTCAGTTTTGGAGTTTTAAGGTTGAAATTTGGTATCCACATGGAGAAAGGCCAGGTCTATCATCGCGATATAATGAGACTGAGATCTGCTATACAGGTGAGTCACAAATAACTGTCAAATTTCGCTTATTTCGAAAGGTCATAACTTCACTTTTTCAAATGGCACACTCGGTATTTTTTCCACAATTAGATCCACCTCTGATCTGACTACATTTTTCATTGGGTATGTCGTATACCTAAAATGCACACTTTTAGAGATATTACACATTTTCCGTTGATCTGACTGCAGAAGATGCAAATGTCATATAAAATAGGGGCTATGAAGAAAAATGTGACATTTCTAGTGACATTTATCATTGCAGCCTAATAGTAGCTCAAAGCTCGAGCGAAATAAAATAAAAAATAAAATCCAAGATAATATGACAATAATTTTAAATTAAAATAATATCAAAATCAACTGAATGTATGGGGTGGTATTGTCGGAGATTAGGTTCTTGGACCAGATTTCTTTGATGAATTTTAACGCAGAGTGCTATTTACAGTTTTTGCGAAATGAATTTCAAGAGCTTATAGAGAACAATTATTGCAGTTGTCCATAGGATGTGGTTTGAGCACGATGGAGCTCCACCCCACTACAGTCGTATTGTCAGGACATATTTAAATGCCGAATTTCCAGACAGATGGATAGGAAGGAGAGGTCCTGTGAATTGGCTGGCAAGATCCCCTGATCTCAGAAAACTCGACTTTTTTCTATGGGACTTCGACTTCGTAAAGGAAAGTGTACAAAAAAGTTCCAACAACAATCGAGGATATGAAGGAGCGAATACGCAATGCTTTTCTTACAACAAATCAACGAATGTTGAGTGAAGTTCGTTGGTTAAAAGATTGGAAATCATTTAAGCGAGTTAGGTTTGGTAAAAGTAGTATAATTATGTACCCACTGACCATGTGGTAAACATACTTAATCCAGAGATTTGTTGTAGTAATAGTTGTTTGTGTCTCTCTTTCATTTTGACTATACCTATGAATGTAATACATACATGCATACATATTTTGAACCTTGAACTGTTTCAATGTACCTACCTGTGTATTTGACAACTTCGTTGCATTTTATTTTTTAAATCATATTGTATTCTACTTTATTCTTGTTTTCCTCTAAATGGATTTATTCTTTTGGGTAAATGAATAAATTTTTTGATTTGATTTGATATTATTTTAATTTAAAATTATTGTCATATCTTGTATTTTATTTTTTATTTTATTTCGCTCGAGCTTTGAGTTGCTCTTAGGCTGCAATGATAAATGTCACTAGAAATGTCACATTTTGCTTCATAGCCCCTGTTTTATATGACATTTGCATCTTCTGCGGTCAGACCAACGGAAAATGTGTAATATCTCTCAAACTGTGCATTTTAGGTATACGACATACCAAATGAAAAATGTAGTCAGATCAGAGGTGGATCTAATTGTGGAAAAAAACACCGAGTGTGCCATTTGAAAAAGTGAAGTTATGACCTTCTGAAATAAGCAAAATTTGACAGTTATTTGTGACTCACCTGTATAGCAGATCTCAGTCTCATTATATCGCGATGATAGACCTGGCCTTTCTCCATGTGGATACCAAATTTCAACCTTAAAACTCCAAAACTGAGTTCTGAGGCTTCTTTTCAGTAAATACATGCATGCGATGAATTTTTTTGAAAATATTTTTTTAAATGTCAACGCCGCACCTAAATGTCAAACAATATATATTGACATAAAGCTATTTTACAGTCGAATAAGAATATATCATAAAATATAGGGGGTTCCATTTGAAAAAAAAAAATTTCATACATGTAGGCAAAATATGGTCCACCCTGTATAATTGAAAATATTTTTGAAATATGCAGAGTAACAAACGATTTGGGATGGCGTTTGAAATTTTGTTTTATCTTGTACGGTTGAATAGCAATGTTCCGATCTCTCACTATTGACTCACCCTGTATAATATAATATTGACTATGAAAACTCGAAGATCTAGTCGGCTTTGAAAATTTTTTAAATGTCAGATGGGTAGCTATTGCCGACTTATGTAAACCTACAAAAAATATTAATAATTTTCATTAATAAAAAGATAAGACGAAAAAAAGAAATCCCGATTTTTCAGTTTTTTCACGATATTTTAGGAACCGTCACAGATATCTTGCATGTTTTGACGGATTCGAGATAGTCACAAAATTGCGCCTCTTTTTTCTAATTTAACCGAACTATAGTATCTTCAATGGTTTAAGATATCCCTGTAGTGCCCCTCTAAATAGTTCTAACCCTGTATAGTGAAAAAGATCCCAGAGTTTTCATAGCCAATTTTTGTGTCTCTTTTTAAAATCAATCTTTAATCAATCAATTTTTGGTTTCCATGATTTTTTTATATTGAACGACATAAAAAATATTATGGCGGTCACAATAATTGGAAATTAATAAATAATTTTTCGTAGGCTTACATAAGCCGTTATGAAAGCTATTCATCTGACGTTTCAAAAATTTTCAAAGCCGACTAGATCTTCGAGTTTTCATAGTCAACTTTCATTTTTCTTATGACCGCTATATTATTTTTTTACGTCGTTCGAAAAGAAAAAAATAATGGAAACCAAAAGTTAATAAACTGCAAAAAATAAATTTCAAAAATGTTTGCTCTTCTTTTAAAAAACAAAGAACTTTTTAGACCGAATATCATAGAGAAATTAAAAAACTATAAGGCAAGCAGTATGACATCATGTTGACCTATTTCAACGAAAAATTTTCTGTTTTTCTTTGAAAAACGAAGAATTTTTTATCTTATACATATATAAATATTTTCTTATCGAACGACATAAAAAAATAATATGGCGGCCATAAGAAAAACGAAAGTTGGATATGAAAACTGTGGGATCTAGTCGGCTTTGACATTTTTTGAAACGTCAGGTGAGTAGGTATCTGTTGGCGACTTATGTAAGCCTACGAAAAATTATTTATTAATTTCCAATAATTATAAGTAAGATATTGCAAAAATAAGATTTCTCGATTTTTAAGTTTTTTTTAATGTTATTAATTTTTGGTTTCCTTGATTTATTTTATACCGAACGACAAAAAAAACCAATATTGCGGCCATAAGAAAAACAAAAGTTGGCTATGAAAACTCTGAGATCTAGTCGGCTTTGAAAATTTGGTAATTATGGAGATGAGCGGCATGGATATAGGGCGAAATGGCTTATACTATCGGATAGCTTGTGTCTCTAGGAGTATCAAGGTACCATTGAATTTTTGCGCCGGCAAGTAATAGTCGAGAAATAAGGCCTTAAAGTGTCATTACGTGTGTTTGTACATATACGCTCGACGGGAAGCCCGCACTCAGAGTCGTGTGTCCGACGGAGTGCGGCTTCCTGTTCGAGCGTATTATGTACGAATATACGCGTATTAGGGCAAGGATGAAACTTTGAGGCCTTATTTCTCGACTATTACTTGCCGGCGCAAAAATTCAATGGTATTATATCTTGATACTCCTAGACACACAAGCTATCCGATAGTATAAGCCAAATCGCCCTATACTAATGCCGCTCATCTCCATAATGACCGAAAATTTTTGTAATGTCAAATGGATAGCTTTTGACGACTTATGTAAGCCTACAAAAAATAATTCAATATTTCCCAATAATAAAAAAAATATGGCTAAAATGAGAAATTTTGATTTTTCAGTTTTTTCAGGATTTTTCAGCAACGACTGGAAATATTTTAAAAAAATTCAGATTCTCATTAAGCATTAAATTGTGCAACTTTTCTCTAATTTAACCGACCCTGTATCTCTTGCCATGATCCCCATGTAATGTCACTTACACTGGACACACTGTATACACAGTGCCCGCCAAAAAGTTCGCATCATATGAGAAAATTTTTTGTTTTCCATCTTTGTTTGAAAATTTTTTGTCATTAGTTTGTGCTTTCAAAAATATTAAATTTGAGCACACTATTGCAATGTTGCTAAGTGTGTAAGAAGCTAAAATCAGCTATTGCAAACTAATATTAAGGTCACAACTAAGGCCTCTTTGGCACTATACGGTCGATTTTCTATTTTTTTCTTTACTTTTAGGGCAAGAAAATCTTCGAGAATAACAGTAGCACTATTTTCATTTTGAATTTTGCATTTATTTTGCATTTATATTTCAAAAATCATTGCATCAATCCTTGTGGACTGGACACGATATGTGAAAGCGGATATAACGCCAGTCCGCCTCTGTAAGCTTCGAAGCACTTGGCATTATCGTGAAGTGGTTATATCCGTGATTCGCGGCATCTGATCGGCGCCTCTTGTGAGGACCGCACTCTCTCCGCACTCTCAAAACCGTTTTTTAGGCCGTTTTGTGACTTTCCCTTTCATTTGCAAAGCACACCTTCCTTGTGTTACTATAGGTATGTTTGCACTTGTGTTATAGGTTGTTGATTCTTTTGAACTCGGGATGGAAATATAAATGGACTGTATTTTTTGATAGGCTGGTATTGGCAGTTTCTAATTATTACTATTGTCACTTATTAGATTAATGATCAATCACTCACCACAGAGTTCACTCGTACTGGCGTAGAATTAAACAATTCTTCGGTATAATAATTATTGTCTATTGTCTTGTTTTCTGGCACTAGCACCAACAGCGTGTCTTCAAGGAAACGATCTAGCCACGTCTCCCGCTACCAACGTCCTCTCTGGTACTACTATTCCTGCGCGTCTTGTCCTTTTCTTGCAGGAATTATTTCACTCACTTTCCAAGTGTTCACTAATATTTTGAAGTTCCGACTGCCAGATTTAAGGACAGGAAGGATATGGAGATTATATGGCGGGAGGACTTCCGATTTGAATTTGAATGAATCTTAATGATCAACTAATTATTTCCCGAACATTCCCCCTACCAAATACTGTCGAGTGTTTTTTTTGCGAATGATTTTTTTTTTTCGAATTTTTTTTTTCTTAAATGCTACAAGAAACTAAATCAACAAATTCTTTTGAAGTATTAAATAAATTAGGTTGCATTAATCTGTCGGCAATGGACAGATTTTCACTACAGGACGTTTGTACGTACCTGTGCGAGTTCGTACTGTTACGACTCTGGCAATTCCGTCTCGGCCGGAATGTACCATTTCAACTCTACCTAATGACCATTTTAAAGGCGGCAAATTCTCGTCTTTAATAAGAACCAATCTTCCCGGTAAAATAGAATCGGCTGGCTGAGTATGCCACTTTGATCGTTGCTGCAATGAATGTAAATATTCGTGCTGAAAACGCCTCCAAATGTCTTGGACTACGCGCTGAACCAATTGCCATCTGGTAAGTCGATTACTTTGTATTTCCGTCAGACAGGGTTCGGGTGGCGCTGTTAAGGGTTGCAAAGTCAAAAAATGACCTGGCGTTAACGGCAGAAGATCATTTGGATCACTACTAATTGGACCCAAAGGGCGAGAATTTAATAAAGCTTCGACCTGAGTAATAATCGTGTACAATTCTTCGAACGTTAGAATCTGCGTACCGATAGTACGCTTTAAATGGGATTTCACAGACTTGATTCCGGCCTCGAATAGCCCACCCATATGTGGAGCTCCAGGCGGATTAAACTTCCAAGATATCGACTGTGCCTCAGCGGCTCGTTTACAATATTCGTTCAAAATTCTATTTGCCGCTACAAAATTAGTCCCATTATCACTAATTATTTCGACACAGGTACCTCTTCTGGCGACAAAACGTCGAAGAGCTGCAATAAATGCATCTGCGGTGAGGTCAGAGACCAATTCTAAGTGCACCGCCTTCGTAGCCATACATACGAAGAGACACAAATATGCCTTAAGATGAACCTTGGAGCGATGTTTGGCGCATTTAATAGTAAACGGCCCGCCATAATCAATTCCAACTGAAATGAAAGGTTTCAGCTGTTTACTGACTCTAAATGATGGCAAATCGCTCATTAACGGTTGTACTTCCTTGGGTTTGGTGCGAAAGCATTTTATACAACGAGATATACAAGAATTTATGGCCTTTTTTGGCGAAATGATCCAAAAATTTTGCTGAATCAAAAATTTCAAAGTATTGAATCCTGGATGCAAGTACCTGTTATGAGCATCTTCAACTATTAACTCTGTCAATCGATGAGTCTTTGGTAAAATAGCTGGATGTTTCTCATTGAAATCAAGATCGGATTGCGATAACCTACCCCCTACCCTGAGAATACCCATGCGGCATAGAAACGCATTAAGTTTCCTAAAAGGTTTCGAACAAGGTTTACCAACTTTCAGATTTTGAATTTCCTCTGGGAAGGTAACACTCTGAACTGCCTTAACAATAACCAATAAGCTTTCACGATTTTCTTGAGCGGAAATCTGTTGAGAATACGATTTCGTAGACTTCCTTGCATACGATATAAATTTTCTAACATAAGAAACGATGTGAATTACCTTCTGTAGTGAGGAAAATCGATTGAGTAAATTGAAAATAAAATTTTCCTGTTCGACCTTTACCACCAATGATGTCACTGATTTTCGACATTCAGCATCAACTACTGAGCTATCTAAGTTTGTTTCTAAATTAACGAACGGCCATTCTGATTCATCTTGTTGAAGCCAATCAGGGCCTTTGAACCACAATTGATTTTGTAAGAATTCTAACGGATACTGACCCCGAGATGGGGCATCCGCTGGATTACTAGCTGACGAAATATAATGCCACGACGACGGCATCGTCAATTCCTGGATAGCCGAGACTCTATTTGAGACGAATGGTTTCCACCTATGTGGCGACGATTTTATCCAAGTAAGAGCACAGGTGCTATCTGACCAGCAGTAAATTGAATGTATGTCAAGAACGGATTTGTAAACTCCAACCACAAAATCTACAAGTATGGCAAGCATGTGAGCAGCAATTAGCTCTAATCTAGGAATCGATGATTGTTTGAGAGGAGCTACCTTTGTTTTCCCGCAAATCAGGAAAGTCTGCACGATGTTTTTTCGACTAATACGAAAATATACGACTGCGGAGAGGCCATGAGATGAAGCATCTGAGAATCCATGTAACTGCAGCACCGAGTCAGATTCCAAACGATCAAGAGGTATGCAACGTTGAATTCTCAAATCAGATAAATGTGGAAGTTCCGATTTAAATCGTTGCCAATTTTTGACAATATCTTCGGAAGGTATGTCATCCCAACCTAAGCCATTTAACCACAGTAATTGAATAAACTTTTTTGCTTGAAGGGTCACTGGTGACAGAAATCCTAAAGGATCGAATATACGAGCAATTTCTGACAAGATCTGTCGTTTCGTACAACTTCCATCAACAGTGTTAATTTGATAAAAGAAAGAATCATTTCCAGGCGAGTATCGAAGTCCTAGAATTTTCAAGAAATTGGGTTCATCTGTGTCAAATGATAAACTCTGATCTTCCTCAGGGATGGATTTCAAAATTTCACTATTATTACTAACCCACTTCCTTAGAATAAAACCTCCTGCCTGCAAGAGACCAATCAACTCACTCTGCAAGGACAAAGCTTGCTCTATGGAAGGAGCACCTGAGAGAATGTCATCAACAAAGGTATCTTTCAGAATAACTTGCGCAGCCGCAGGGAACTTTGCCTTTTCGTCCTCTGCTAACTGGTGCAATGTGCGAATGGCTAAGTAAGGACTAGACCTTAAGCCATAAGTAACGGTTTTCAATCGATATTTTTGGATTGGTTCATGTTCATCAAACCTGAACAATATACGCTGAAGATCCTGAAATCTAGTTTGAATTAAAATATTTCGAAACATTTGTTTGATATCCGCAGAAAAGACAATCGAATGTTGTCTGAATCGCAAAAGAATATCTGCGATATCACTTTGCAGTTTCGGGCCTACAAATTGTTTGTCATTGAGCGCAACACCAAGATTAGTACGTGCGCTTGCATCGAATACCACACGCAATTTAGTGGTCTTACTATCTTCCTTTATAACATATTGATGAGGAATATAGTATACAAGTTCTGGTTCAGATTTGCTGTCTGGAACAACTTCCATGTGTCCCTGTTCGAGATAGTCTTTCATGAAGTCAAGATACGATTTTTTAACTTCAGGATTTTTAGCTAAACGACGTTCTAAGAACAATAGGCGACGATGAGCTGTCTGGTAAGAATCACCTAACGATTTGGTATCCTTCAACGGAAGTGGTACTACGAATCGACCATCATCCTTACGATATGTTTCCGAACGAAAAATATCCTCGCACTTCTCATCCTCAGGCGATACAAAATTCTTTTCTGGAATTTTCTCAGTTTCCCAGAATTGTCTAATCAAATTGTCAAGGCCTACAGTACAGCAAAGAATCTGTGCTGGCGAAGAATTTCCAACTGCTGCCAAGTTTCCGCAAATAACATAGCCGAATACTGTGTTAATCGCGACTGGCAAATTCGAATTGTTAGGCGCTATGATGCCTTCTCTAAGAATATACGGATAAAGTTCCGCCCCAATGAGTAAATCAATTTCTCGTGACTCCATAAACAAGGGATCGGCTAATGTAATATTCTGCAAATGAGACCAATTATCGGAGACTTTGACCGAAAAGTTTGGCATGTTAGCACAAATGGGCTGAAGTACTACAGCGTCTAGATTATAGATTGGAGATGGTTTTCCTTTTGGTCTGATAGTGACATTCGTGTGTCCACGTGATTGTGAAGACGCTTGACCAATGCCTTCTATTGGTATAGAAGAGCGTGTCTGTTTTAAACCTAAACGACGTAGACAATGTTGCGAGATAAACGAACATTGGGATGCGTTATCTAACAAAGCTCGGACAGGTCGAAAATTTCCATTAGAATCACACATATCTAAAACTATGGTGCCAAGAAGAACGTCAGGCTTTGCTTTGGGCAATCGATTCACCGTCAGCGAAGAACTGGGTCTATTTTCATGAGCGCTATTGTCATGAGAACGCGAAGGATTTGCTGTAGGGTGCGAAGACGAACTAGTTGTTTGATTATTAGTATCCCTATGCAGCAAAGTATGATGCCGTGCGCTACAAATACTACAAGACATCGTATTTTTACAACCAGATACACTATGATTTGGTTTGAGACAATTCAGACATAATTCTTTCCTTTTGACAACATAAAATCTATCGAGTGGTGATTTAGACAGAAACGATGGACACCTAAAAATGTGATGCGAATCTTTGCATAGCACGCAACTCATCTTAAAAGAATCATTGGTGACTAATGAAGTTCTAGTGATCTCCCTTTTCGAGATAGGTTTGTTATTAATTTGAAGTGGCAATTCCCTATTAGTCGAGATACTATCAAGAGCTACACACTGCTTTAACAAGAATTCCTTTAGTTCCTCAAATTTAGGAATGGACGAAGATGTGGAATGTAGTTCAAATCTCCTACGTGTCCCAGCATCAATTTTTTCCAACAAATATTCTACCAAAATAAAATCCCAGTGATCTGTAGGTAGTCCCAATTTTTTCAAAATGGCAATATTCTCAACAAAACAATCAATTAATTTTCTCAACTCTTTTGGATTATCAGAGCGCAAACCTGGATAACTTTTTATAGCAGTTAAATGAACCGAAGCAAGTAAACGTCTATTAGAATAGCGTTCCGTTAATGTTTTATATGCTAATTCATAATTCGATGCAGTAAGAGGTATACCCTTTATCAGATTCAAAGGTTCATCAGAAAGTGAAAGTATCAAATATTGAAACTTGTCGATGTCATTTAGAAGAGAATTGTCATGAATTAGCGAGTTGTAAATGTCTATATAGCTTTCATACGTTTTTATATCTCCACTGAATTTTGGAAGCGTTAATTCTGGCAAACGCGCCTTAAAACACCTAGAATCTACTTGGGTAGGTGGTGCTTTCTGATTGTCAGCGATAGGCTTGACCTCAGTTTCGGGGTATAATTTTTCAAAGACGTCCAAAATATTATAATAATTCGTGTCTATTTCCAAACGTAATTTATCCTGTTCAGGATATTTATCTTCACTAACAGAAGAAACGATATTCAAATGCAATTGTTGGAAATTCCTATAAATTTCCTCCAAAAACTTGTACCTAATTCTAAAAATAGAACGTACAGATGTATCATTGATAGCGAGTTTTGCGAATTCGTGTAATTCGGTTATTTGGTTCACAAGGATATTTCTTTGAGCGATATCCTGCTTTAATTTCGAAGCCATTTCGATTAATTCTGCCTTTTACTCAAAAAATAGAAAAGGAATTATTGTATCAAAGAATTATTAAATTTATTAATTATTACTACGAGCTAGCCGAATCACAATTCAATCCGGTTTAAAATGTTTAACAAAACAAGAGGAGAGTACCTACCTACTTGAAATTTTCCAATTATTAACTAACGAAGAATAACAACAGCAAAGAGGAGATGGATAACGATTATTTCACACTGCAGCTGTGCCGTCTAGAGAATTTTACAAGATATCGATCGGTTTCACGAAAATGCAAGGAGCGTACAGTTTTAACTCAAAACTTTGTTTTAAACTTGAAACGAATATTCTAGTGTATGAATTTTACTAATACTACCTAATTTATGTTTTTGATTTTTACTTGAAACGAATATTCAAGCTTACGAATGACTTAACTACAAAAGAATTTGTTGAACTTGAAACAAATATTCAAGTTCTTGATTTGCTGAATTTACGAGTCTTCAAACGTTTACGAGTTTTTTACAAATACAAATTATTGGCCAGGGGAATGAATAATATGGCAAACAATTAATAGTAACAAGTACAACAATAAACTTTAACTGACCAAACTATCCGGATCGTTTAAGGACCAAATTTAATGTTGATTCTTTTGAACTCGGGATGGAAATATAAATGGACTGTATTTTTTGATAGGCTGGTATTGGCAGTTTCTAATTATTACTATTGTCACTTATTAGATTAATGATCAATCACTCACCACAGAGTTCACTCGTACTGGCGTAGAATTAAACAATTCTTCGGTATAATAATTATTGTCTATTGTCTTGTTTTCTGGCACTAGCACCAACAGCGTGTCTTCAAGGAAACGATCTAGCCACGTCTCCCGCTACCAACGTCCTCTCTGGTACTACTATTCCTGCGCGTCTTGTCCTTTTCTTGCAGGAATTATTTCACTCACTTTCCAAGTGTTCACTAATATTTTGAAGTTCCGACTGCCAGATTTAAGGACAGGAAGGATATGGAGATTATATGGCGGGAGGACTTCCGATTTGAATTTGAATGAATCTTAATGATCAACTAATTATTTCCCGAACATAGGTAAAAGACGCACTTGTTCATCTTTTGACAGTCACTGTGACAATATAAAATTAATACCAAAAGTTTATAAATTAAAATTTCTTGACGACTTTGAATTCAAAAATTATTATTTCTACGCAATTTAATAAGAAATCTTGTGCGACACACGTTGCAAAGGGAGTGTTTGAGCTCTTTGTTGATTGTCAATCTCGACCTTCGGCCTCGTTTGACAATTATTTTCGTGGCGTGCTTAAAAGACTCCCATCATTTTATTTATGGCATGGGTCATTTTTTACATCTGCGTGTACTACAGTTTCACTATGGCACTTATATAGGGGTGGAGGACGTACCTATAGTAACATCAGGAAGGTATTCATTTGCTTTGCAAATGCATGGTTAGTCAAAAAAAAAACGGCACTAAAAATCGGTTTTGAGAGTGCGATCCTGGCAAGAATCGCCGATTAAATACGCCGAGCTAAATAAATAATATGTATTCCTGAAACCTGGTATAAAATTAAAAAAAAAACCTTTTCACCACCTCACTTTCACCAGCAAAAGGGCACTTTTATGAGAAACTCACCGCTGTCAAATATTAGGATTATATTTAGCTATTTAATCTATACAAGCCACGAATTAAATAATTTCTCCGCCGTTCACCGACAAAGTTTTAAAACAACTGAAAACAACTGAGCATCGATTTTATATTTAGTATAAAAAACATTAAGGCATTGTAAGTAGGTAATATACGCGACGTAGACCTGAAACCATTATCGGAGGATTTTTAACCCAGACTTCCGGTGCGTCAAGTACTATAGCGGCAGTCTCTTAAACAGTGATTTATTTGTTAATATTATTAAAAAAAAATACATTTCAGGTATCAATGGTAAATATTTTCAGCTAGGTAAGATTTATAGAGAGAGAAGCTCTATGAATTTCTTAGGAAAAAAAACGTGTTTTTCAACAGCTATAATAACGATTCACATACTAATTTTTTTGCTTTGATTGTACGATTTAATATCATGTGATCATAAATGAACCGATTTTCCGTTTGGAATTTCACTGATGGCAACCCTGTTTGTTGAAGTCAAGATATTTCCTAAAATAAAGTTATTATTGACTCTTTTTGTGCATTGTAGGAAAACTATAGAGATGCGAATTTTGCGGGAAAACATTAATTAATGTTACTGCAGTATCCATATGGCCATCTAGTGGTAAGGAAAAGTTTAAAAAATAATATTCAACAATCATACTTCATTCATTGATAGGTATCTAATTCGAATTCCAACCGTTTCACTACGTTGCATGTATGTAAATTAGGTTTCCTCAAGTAAACTGTAGTTAGAATAGGTACATGGTTTCAAAGATCCATCATTGTTACAGATCTCTCGTTCGAGCAAACTAAAAGTTAATTTAGGTAGTAGGTACCAAGGCATTGGCTAAAACTTTCACGTCTGGGATTAAATCTGTAAAACTGTAAAAATCAAAATCTATCATTTTGGAGTTTACAGATTCAATCGATGAATTTTTTCCAATGTCTATAGCTAGGTAAACTAAGTTTTCATTATCTCACATGAATTCTCTGAAAAGATGTCACTACTAATACCATCACGGCCAAGATAATCGTCATATTCATTACACATACAGTGCGCGAGAAAAGTAAGGAATAAATTCGATAAAACGGAAAGCGCTGTTGTTTTGAAAAAATAAAAAAAGAGGTCGATTTTTTTTTTGTTTCTTGAACTTTTGACATAATATTGGGGTATAGAGGGTGATGCGCGAAAAAGTGGTGACGTCATCGGTATTTTTTTTAAATGGCGACATCACTTGTTTTTTATTCCATTTTTTTGATACTTCATTCAATTGCCAATACGGTAATGTATTCATTTTGTAACCTTGAATGACGAAATTGTTATGAAAATAATTTAGACAGATTCTATTTAATACTCAGATTTAAAAGATTTAATTTAATTCAATTTAACAGATTTAATTTAATAGACTTAATTTAATAGACAGATCTTATAAAATTACATTGAAAGAGTCATTTTCACACCAGTAAAAAGTGCACAATTTCGACTCAAAAGCTGTTTTTTCAGAAATTCTCTTATTTAAGGTTACAAATGGATTACCATACTGGCAAGTGAATGAAGTATCAAAAAATGGAATACAAAATAAGGGTTGTCATTTAAAAAAATGCCGATGACGTCACCACTTGTTCGCACACCACCTTGTATACCCCAATTATATTATGTCAAATGTTGAACAACTCAAAAACAACATCGATCTGTTTTTTTTTTCTTCAAAAAAACAGCGCTTTCCGTTTTACCGAATTTATTCCTTACTTTTGTCGCGCACTGTATACCGACCTGAAATCGCTATTGAAATTGAAACACAAATTGAATGTTTCTAATTGAACCTCAACAGTAAATGTACAAATTTCATAGTTATTTACATTACAAGCTACGAAAGTTCACTTTTAGGTGTGAGGAGTATTTGAATAGCCGAGGCGAAGCGTAGCGTAGCCGAGGATATTTAAAAACTCCGAGCACCTGAAAGAGCTTTCGTAGCGTGTAATGTATTAAACTTTTCATTTTCCCCTTGCCATATTGAACCACGGATTAAGAAGAAATGAGTAAAATAATAGGATTCAGTGATAACTAATGGAATTATTATAAGGTGACGGTTTTTAACATTACCATAGTAACGATAGTTTTAAATTATTAATTTATGACACTGTCAAGTCTAAAACTCTGTACCGCTATAATTTTAGAATCTTTGGATCGTAGTTTAGTTCCAAATGAATTTCATTCAAGAAGCTGCATGCAAATACACCATGCAGAAGTTTGTTGCCGGACAAATCTAAAGACCGGGACAATCAAACTTACGAAAATTTCAATAAATGGTGTGCAATAAATGACTACAATAAACTTCTACTTTTCCGTCCAGGGTACGAAAGTTTTTCATAGCTAGCAACCACCTAGTAACCTATCACCTAGCATGTTTTACTTTCGCTTTCGGTTGCCTTATCAAGAAAGAAAGTTACAATTTCGTAAAGGGGAGAATGAAAAATAATTAAACTCATACAGAAATTGGCCATAATATTATAACATTTTTTGTGTTTTTTATATTTTTTTTTTTTTTTTTTTCTTTTTGTTTCTTTTGCTATCAGCATTGGACATATACAGGGTCCCCGGATAGGTAAACGATTGATATAAAAGATAAAAATTCTCGATCTGAATTATAAAATTTTGTTGTCCAGCCGTGCTTATTGACTATACACTAATTTCTTATATAATTTTAGTCTTGAAAATCAACAAATCAAAATCACAAATCATCAAAAAGTAGGGATCAACGCCTTGGAAATTTTCAAGAAATATATTTTTCCTGTGGAGTAAATAAGTGGCTTTTATGTAGCAAATATGACGAAAAGTTGCCTTTTATGTAGCAAATATGACGAAAAGTTATTTGAAAAAGTTGCTTAGAATCAACAAGCTGGACCTCTGTACCAATTCTTGGATTTGTGACATGAACAATAAAGAAATGGAAATCATAGCTGGGCCAATGGTTTTGAAATTTGGCACAGGGGTCCAAATTATTGATTCAAACAACTTTTTTAAGTAACTTTTCGTCATATTTGCTACATAAAAGGCTTCATTCTGTGCACATAAAAACAGTTTTTTTTTTTAATTTACAACGCATTTTTTTATTAATTTTAATTTACTTGACATTTAAAAATTAAAATTATTATATTGTTGGAAATTATTTTCGAATCAAGCAAGGCTGAACCCCGAAAATAAAAATTAAAGGAGATTAGAGATCACAATCAAAATTAATAGTCGAATAAAATGAATGAATAGTAACCGAATTTCAGCAATTAACATAATATGATCAGTGCGGGGTCTTCCCAGCAAAGTTACAATTCATAAAAGCGAGTTTTACTCGGCGAAATTGGCAGCAAATGCATAACAGCAACAGCATGCTATGTCGACGTTGCCAATTCTTCTGGATCAGGTTTGTATTATGAAATACATATACACTTATACACGAGCCACTGCGAACAGCGCCCCCTACCGAAAAATCACTGAACTATTTTTTGACGATTCTATCAATCCCAAGCCACTACAAGATTTCAATAACAGACGATAGGGGTCCTAAGTATCGGTTTTAACAGGGAAAACAATCCTGAGCCAATATACTGGCTCAGGTTTGTTCGGCTGGTTCAGGTTTGTACATTCATTTTACTATCGCTGGATCAGGAATGTATGGTTACCGAATATATATATATATACATATATATATATAGATGTAAAACCTGTACCTTAGGGGTACAGGTTTTACATCTATATATAAATATATAAATATATATATATATATATAAAAACAGTTGGTGGAATTAACATAATATGATCAGTGCGGGGTCTTCCCAGCAAAGTTACAATTCATAAAAGCGAGTTTTACTCGGCGAAATTGGCAGCAAATGCATAACAGCAACAGCATGCTATGTCGACGTTGCCAATTCTTCTGGATCAGGTTTGTATTATGAAATACATATACACTTATACACGAGCCACTGCGAACAGCGCCCCCTACCGAAAAATCACTGAACTATTTTTTGACGATTCTATCAATCCCAAGCCACTACAAGATTTCAATAACAGACGATAGGGGTCCTAAGTATCGGTTTTAACAGGGAAAACAATCCTGAGCCAATATACTGGCTCAGGTTTGTTCGGCTGGTTCAGGTTTGTACATTCATTTTACTATCGCTGGATCAGGAATGTATGGTTACCGAATATATATATATATACATATATATATATAGATGTAAAACCTGTACCTTAGGGGTACAGGTTTTACATCTATATATAAATATATAAATATATATATATATATATAAAAACAGTTGGTGGAAGTACGACAGTACTTGTTGGAACAACTTGAATTAAATTGAACTGGGAATTCTGTCGATATCTTGGGACTTAAAAAAAGTACACTCTTTATGCTAACCAAGCTTTCGAAAATTATTTATTTTCATCTTCAGGGCTGAAATTACATAAAATCCAATAAGGTAAAGCTACATGAATCTTATGAGAGAACTTACTACTGCATGTGAGGTTATACTAAGAAACTTGACAAGGAATTACAGGGGCTGGTGGACCTCATGGTTGCAGGATCTTAATTAATTCTATCTTTCATGCCAGTGGTGAAATAATTAATAAAAACAGGGGTTTTGTTTATTACATCCCTGGATTGATATCTGACGAACACATATTACACAATTCACAGTCACAAAGTTAAAATTTTTACATTAAAAGAAACCACTCTTATTCCTACATGTGTTTGACTAGATGAAAGGAGAACAAAATGGCTCTATTGATAAGGAAACTAATTTAAATTTGATATGAGACCACTGCTGATTACAAGAAAAATTTTTATTCTTCCTGAGAGAGAGAGGGTGAGATGAGTGACATCAATAAAAGTGACAAGACAGCTGGCAGACATACGACAGGTAGATTGTTAAGTCTATTGGATGATTGGTGACATAGATGTCATGTGTCTTTCGTTTAGAACTGTCACTGCCAGAAGCCCTTGGGTTGGGGCATCTTTTCATGTCTGCCTATATGCAACCACAATTACGTCTCCGCTGTATTATTGTTAGTACAAAATTTTGAAATTAAGTAAGAATAAATTGAGCTTATATATTACAAATATATATTACAAATTGAGCTTATATATTACAAAAAACTATCAAGAGATCCAACCATCACATTGCAAGGCAAAGCGAATGGAATCATCGCTGAGATGTATAAAAACAAGTTCATTGATTTAATCACAAAAAAGAAATACACCATCTACGATTCTGTCCCGGCGAGGTTCTATTCGTTGCCGAAGATTCACAAACAACCGCTGACGGCCAGACCTATCATCTCTTCCATCCACGCCCCTAATTCGGGCTTATGTGATTTCATTACGTCCATTTTAACAGCTGCTTATAATAATAATAACGATTATTTCATCCGTGACTCCTTTCACTTTGCTGACTTCATGAACAATTTTCAACTACCACAAGGGTATGTACTGATAAGCCTTGACGTTTCTTCATTATTCACTAACATCCCTTATTCGCTGGCAGAGTCAAGTATTAGAAAACATTGGCATCAAATTCAGTCACACTGCCAATTAGACCTTAATTCCTTTCTGCATGCACTTAAATTTATTTACGAGAGCACAGTGTTTGTTTTCGAGGGCGAGACATACCTACAGGTTTTCGGCACACCTATGGGATCCACAATTTCACCTATAATCTCGGCCTTCGTCATGGACGATCTGTTGGATGATAGCTTACCTAAATTGCCTTTCCAACTACCATTCCTAAAAAGATACGTCGACGACATAATTTGCTCAATTCCCACAGACTCTGATGACACAGTTTTGCAGATTTTTAATTCATACAACATTAATCTACAGTTCACAATAGAAAAAGAACAAGACAACTCAGTACCGTTCTTAGATACAAAAGCTATCCGTACTGAAAATCAAATTGTAATACTGGATTGGTACCAGAAACCCACAAGCAGTGGGAGATACCTGAACTATCATTCCTATCACGAGGACAGAATCAAGGTCAACTTGGTTCTAGGCCTAAAAAACAGAATTAAAAAAATCTGCCACCCATCTTTATATAACAACAACATCCACAAACTATACCAGATTTTACTAGATAACTCCTACCCCACTCCACTCCTCCGAAAATTGCTATACAGCAGTCCGTCAGCAGACGAACGCATAGAGACGACTCCCAACAACCGAGTCTCACAACATCCACCGGAGCCTGGGGGCTATGTCTCAATCCCATGGTTAAAGGAACTCACCCCTAAATTGAAAGGTGTCCTAAAAGAACACATTCAGGACGTAAATATTGCAGGAAGGAATGTAAATCTACTCAGTTGTCTTTTCTCCAAAGTCAAGGACAAGTTGCCTGCTCTAAAGACAAGAAATGTTGTGTACAAGATTCCTTGTCAGAATTGTGATCTAGTATATATCGGAGAGACAAAAAGACAGCTGGGTAATAGGATCATAGCACACAAGAGCGATTGCAGAAAAAATAAATTAAATTGTGCCCTAGCTCAACATGCCAGTGAAAACAAACACACCCCAAATTTTGGGGATGTCTCCATTCTGATAAATGAGTCTCATTACAAAAAACGTCTTATTCATGAAATGATTGAAGTCAGCAAGGAGACAAGAGCGATGAATAAGTGCTCTGATGTAAGGGGACTGAGCTCAATTTATTCTTACTTAATTTCAAAATTTTGTACTAACAATAATACAGCGGAGACGTAATTGTGGTTGCATATAGGCAGACATGAAAAGATGCCCCAACCCAAGGGCTTCTGGCAGTGACAGTTCTAAACGAAAGACACATGACATCTATGTCACCAATCATCCAATAGACATAACAGTCTACCTGTCGTAATACATGTAATGTGAAGAATAAGGGCTCCAATTTATTATTTTCCCCGATACCTGTCGTATGTCTGCCAGCTGTCTCGTCACTTTTATTGATGTCACTCATCTCACCCTCTCTCTCTCAGGAAGAATAAAAATTTTTCTTGTAATCAGCAGTGGTCTCATATCAAATTTAAATTAGTTTCCTTATCAATAGAGCCATTTTGTTCTCCTTTCATCTAGTCAAACACATGTAGGAATAAGAGTGGTTTCTTTTAATGTAAAAATTTTAGCTTTGTGACTGTGAATTGTGTAATATGTGTTCGTCAGATATCAATCCAGGGATGTAATAAACAAAACCCCTGTTTTTATTAATTATTTCACCACTGGCATGAAAGATAGAATTAATTAAGATCCTGCAACCATGAGGTCCACCAGCCCCTGTAATTCCTTGTCAAGTTTCTTAGTATAACCTCACATGCAGTAGTAAGTTCTCTCATAAGATTCATGTAGCTTTACCTCATTGGATTTTATGTAATTTCAGCCCTGAAGATGAAAATAAATAATTTTCGAAAGCTTGGTTAGCATAAAGAGTGTACTTTTTTTAAGTCCCAAGATATCGACAGAATTCCCAGTTCAATTTAATTCAATATATATATATATATATATATATATACAAATATTTAGGTTCAGGGCATTCGGCATTAAAATTACTCCCACAATAATCTATATATATATATATATATATATATTGATAGGTGTTAAGCTGTGACTTCCGTTATGTTGAGAGGGCGACCTGACTTCCGTAGCAACCGATGATATATAAACAAACATTTTTGCATATATGGAATGAGGGGAAGCTGAATAACAATAATATCAAAAGAGGGGTAACGATTTTTCAAAAAAAAAATTTCTTATATAAGCTGTTCACGCAAAATACGAACTGGCTTCCAGACAATTTTATAGCCTAGTTTGATGACAGATACGTAGTGGCGTCCAGAAGTGTTGCCAAATATCCGGAAGTCACATAGGCGAATGTATACCACTTTATATGAATAATTTAAAGTTTAGCTGTGTATGTTATGTACCTACCTATCTTGTTTCGAATACACGACCTTAAATGATTCGAGATGAAGATGAGTAAAGTCATACGGATTTGTCAATGGATAAATATTTTATGAACTGAATGTTTTTAGTAGTGCCGAACCGATCAATTTTTTTTTTCAGTAGAGTAAAGGCTTAAGTAAAAAAACATACATCGTTTCAGAATAATTAGCAAAAGAACGGGCCTTTGAAAAACTTTTGAAATCACTTTGATATCTAATAGAAAGCATTATACATATAAAAAATAATTCAAAAGCATTTTAACCAAAAATTATATTAAAGTGTTTGTGAGATAGCTGATCAAAAATAAAATGTAATAAAAATAGAATTTCAGAATGACTGATCAAATATGGCCGGATCAAAAAACTGATTTATTAAAAACGGCTATAATAATAATAATAGAACAAAAAAAAAAATCAATAGGTATCTCGATATAAAAGCTATAAATCCCGAGCCCCTGCTCAATATGCTCATATGCTCTAGGTATCTCTCTCTAACTTTCAAACAAATTTTTTCTAATTCATGATTATAAGCTACATCATAGCTAAATTTTAGCTTGAGAATATATTTCAAAAATACATTTTCCATAGATTTACTGAAAAACGTTACTTTTATGCAAATTACACTTAAAATAAAATCAAAAAAATACTCGTATATATTTTTCACTGAATGTACTGTTTTGAGGTCCTATTATAAAAATATATGAGTTAAACAAAGCATTTTTTTTTGTTGTTTTTGTTAAAGCTATCTAAGTTTATTTAACAATGAATTTCACGTAATTCGGACTAAAAGAAATTTGATTTTTGTTTAAAAAATATAAAGATCTATTCAACTTTTTCAATAAAACTAAACACATCATTTTAAAGTAAAAGTTTCAAGCTTAACAAACTGTACCTGTAAAGTTTCACCATCACATTTTTTAACTAAAATTATCGGTCTTTGTAAATGACCAACAAAATCAAATTTGTCACTTTTGTAAGTTTGAAATAATTTTGTGCTCTGTATTTTTCAAACTAAAACTTGAAGATTTTTTTTTTATATCGCTCACATCTATTAATGTCATTTCAATAGTGAAGTGTGAAAGTTTCAGATATTTATTGTAAGAATTTAAAAAATGGCGTATGTTTAATTGATTTTGTTAAAAATTTTACTTTGTATACGTACATACTATTCTTGTAAATATTTTTTTCAAACTTGAAAACAAATTGTTAGGTGCAAGATTGTTCTCTCATTTAAATTTTTGCTACTTAGCTCAATTTGTAAGTACCTATTTGTAAGTGAAAATCGAAAATTTTCAACTTCAAAGCAGTGTAGAACTAGAACGGCTCAAGATATCGAAAAACGGCTTACATGTCCCTATCTTAACTTTTCACATAGTATCCTATACTATGTGGTTTAAAATTTAATACAGGGTGATGAAAAAACGGATAAATTTCATCACCCTGTATTAAAAATTACTCCGCATAATGGGATAGAACATGAAAAGCTAGGATAGAGACGTGAACCATTTTTAGATATCTTGAGTCGTTCTAGTTCTACACTGCTTTGAAGTTAAAAATTTTCGATTTTCACTTGTTTATAACTCATAAACCGCTCATAAACTCATAAACCCCAATCTAAATTCCAATGGTGAAAACCACCTGTATTCGATTTCTTCAGACATTTGAAAAATTAAATATTTTACAGGGTGTTCCCGTTAAAATAATGGAGTAGGTGTCAACTTCCGGTATTTCCGGAAGTGCGGCCATCTAAAATATTTTCATTGAATTTCTCGTGATCACTTATGTCTGGAAATTTTTTATTTTGAGGTTATAGGCCCATTAGTTTCCGAGATACGGTCGCTTACCTACCTTAATGAAACACCCTGTATACAGTGCATTTATTTTAATCGTTGCCATAGGGAATTTCATGTTAAAGTTACAATTCCACCCTATGTTAACTTATGTTGCCTGGCAGCTTAGAAATCGTTTTTATTTTTCAATAATAGTCCATGTCATCTACTTCACAATATAGCCTGTTAGAAAAACCGACTTTTGTTTAATATAATTATACAGGGTTGTATAACTATTTCGTGGCTTACTACAGGGTCAAAGATATCGGAACCGGCTACAGGGTCGTTTAAATTGTGCACAATTTTATACTTACTTCGAATCTGAAACAGAATTTCATACCGTGTATCCCCGGATAGGTGAAACGACTCTTATAAAAGACAAAAATTTTTTGATTTTAGTTTTAATTTTTTGGGGTTCAGCCCTGCTTGGCTAAAGAATAATTTCTAACAAAATTTTAGTTTTGAAAAACCAAGCATGCCTTGGAAATTTCCAAGAAACCGGTATTTCTGTTGAGTAAAGTGCCTTTTATGTGGCAAAAACGACAAAATGTTATTTGGAAAAGTTGTTCACAATCAACATTTAGGTCCGTATACCAAATTTCCAAATCATAGGCCAACTTTAATTTTTTTAATTTATTTTTATGTTTTATTTCACAAATCAAAGAATTTCATTTTGTAACAATGACTGCCATGGAAAAACCAAATTGTACCCATAGCAATAGCAATCTGTCAATATCAGTCTTTGTTACAAATGAAATTCTTTGATTTGTGAAATAAACATAAAAATAAATGTAAAAGATCAAAGTTGGCCTATAATTTTGAAATTTGGTATACGGACCTAAATGTTGATTCTGAACAACTTTTTCAAATAAAATTTTGTCGTTTTTGCCACATAAAAGGCACTTTACTCAACAGAAAAACCGGTTTCTTGGAAATTTTCAAGGCATGCTTGGTTTTTTAAAACTAAAATTTTGTTAGAAATTATTCTTTAGCCAAGCAGGGCTGAGCCCCAAAAAATTAAAATTAAAATCAAAAAATTTTTGTCTTTTATAAGAGTCGTTTCACCTATCCGGGGACACACGGTATAATTGCAGATGTGCAAAAAAAAATTCAAAATTTTATTCTTCTTTTTCCGTAAGAAATTTTTTTTCACAGATAGTTCGCTTTGTGGTTTTTATATTAATTCGGCGAATATAATTTTTTTTCTAAAAAACTAGAATAAAAAAATCTAGATTAGAGTTTTCGTTTCCCTAATTTTTATTAGAACGACATGAAAAACAATAGATATCGCATCCGCTATAGGAAAAACAAAAGTAGACTATGGAAACTCTTGAATCTAGTCGACTTTGAAAATTTTTGAAATGTCAAATGGATACGCCTAATAACAACTTGTGTGAACCTACAAAAATATTCAGTTCATTTTCAACAGCAATAAATAAGAAATTTCGATATTTTAGTTTCGCAATAGTTATGACTCTATTAAATACCTAATGTATGAGTATACAGTGTGTCCAGTGGAAGCGGCAGTACATGGGGATCTTGGAAACGGCAAGAGATACAGGCTCTGTTAAATTAGAGAAAAGTTGCACAATTTGATGCTTAATAAGATTTTTTCGAATATTTTCAGTCATTGCTGAAATATCCTGAAAAAACTGAAAAATCAAAATTTCTTATTTTAGCCATATCTTTTTTATTATTGAGAAGTAATGATTATTTTTTGTAGGCTTACATAAGTCGTCAAAAGCTATCCATTTGACATTACAAAAATTTTCAAAGCAGACTAGATCCCAAAGTTTTCATAGCCAACTTTTATTTTTCTTTTGGCCGCCATATTGATTTTGTATGTCGTTCGGTGTAAAATAAATCAAGGAAACCAAAAATTAATAACATGAAATAAAATTCAAAAATTTTATTATTTAAAAAAAAAACATTTTTTCACCCAATTACATTAATATGAAGTCATATTACTTGCTTTATGTTTTTTTACTTTTTATATGCTATTTGGTATGAAGATTTTTTTTTTTTTTTTAAAGAAAATTCTTGACATTTTTGTTATCGAATGTTATTACAAACAATAAATATATAATATAATAATATAATACAATAAATTTTCATAGCCGACTAGATCCCAGAGTTTTCATAGTCAACTTTCGTTTTTCTTATGGCCGCCATATTATTTTTTTGTCGTTCGATAAGAAAAAAATAATGTAAACCACAAATTCATAAATTTTAGAAGAAAAAAAATTGGAAAATTTTTATTCTTCTTTTTTCAAAGAAAAACAGATAGTTCTTAACTGAAATAGGCCAATATGAAGTCATACTGCTTGCCTTATAGGTTGTTAATTTCTCTATGATATTCGATCTAAAAAGTTGTCTTTTTTTAGAAAAAAAAGAAGAACAAAAATTTTTGAAAGTTATTTTTTCAAGTTTCTTAGTTTTTGGTTTCCATTATTTTTTTCTTATCGAACGACATAAAAAAATAATATGGCGGCCATAAGAAAAACGAAAGTTGACTATGAAAACTCTGGGATCTAGTCGGCTGTGAAAATTTTTGAAACGTTAGATAAATAGCTTATAACGGCTTATGTAAGGCTACAAAAAATTATTTATTAATTTCCAATGGTAAGAAAGATATTCCAAAAATAAGATTTCTCGATTTTTCAGTTTTTTCAGGATATTTCAGGAACGGTCAGAGATATCTTGCATGTTTTGACGGATTCGAGATGGCCATAAAATAGCGCAACTTTTCTCTAATTTAACCGACCCTGTATCTCATGCCGTTTCCAAGATCCCCATGTATTGTGAAGTATAATTAAATTAAACAGAGTCCGATTGTTTTGACAGGTTTTATTGTGAAGTAGATAACACGCGCCTCGCTGATTGCGCGATTATTGAAAGCTAAAAACGACTTCTAATAAGTTGCAAGATAACAGAAGTTAACATGGGGTGTGATTTTTACATGCAAAGTAGGTGGTAATTACAAAATTAGCTAATTAAATCCTAATGGCGAAGGTAGGTTCAGGGGCCTGTTTCACAAAACACTATTAACTATTTATTATTATTTATAACATCTTAATTCGTGTAGTAACATCTAATTTATAAATACACATCAGTAAAAATTCAATAAAATTAGCTTGAAAATGAATGTGGGTAGGTATATACTTATGAGAATCAATGTGTAGTTCTTGAATTAATAGAAACCTCTGCATTAGTAGTGTAAAATTCATAAATCCATGAAAACTCTACTGTTATAGCGAGGATAATACTATATAAAGACACGCACGTTTCTCTGGTTGCCTACTCACTCATTTGAAAATTAAAGGTCACTACAAAACGAAAACACCAGTTAGAATAGATGGAACTTCCAAATTTCGTATAGCGTGTGTGGTTTAGAGCTGACTGATATGATATGCTGATGAGTCCATAATAAGGACGAAACGGTACCGTCCATGTCTTCAGTCTTCTCCTCGCATGCTGTACGAAAGTTTTTCTAATTTGTTCTGTAAAGAATCTTTAGTGGCAAATTTAAAATTAGAACCTAAATCCCAATAAAATTCATCAAATATATTATATCTATTTATTATTAATAGTAATAGAGCTCATAATATAAGGGATTTTCAATAGTTTTTCTCAAAATAATAAAATAATAATTAAGCAATAGCTTATTAATGAACTATTATTTATAGTTTATTTCAATTATATTAGTCGGTCAGTGTTTCACAAAAATTGATATGATAAAAATAGAGACTATTATTAATAACTCATATTTTTGTGAAACAGGCTCCTGGTCGGTAGGTAGGATATCAATATATTCACCAGGATAAAATATGTAATTGGCTTCCGAGTCCAAGTAAGAATCTTGGAACTTGTTTTCATGCAGACTTTACCAGTGAATGGAAAATGAATTTAACAACGAAACGAGGTCAAATTTATTGCTTTACGGCGTTGCCAAAATTGGATGTCACATCGTGTGTCCTATTGTACATAAATGGTCATTTATATAGCATATATGATGGAAGTGAGAACGTTCAGGCCGTAACTGCAGTAAAACGCGATGCTAGCTATATATATATATATATATATATATATATATATATGCTCGTGATAGTGCGTCTGCTATAATTAATTCCTTACCCGGTTTATATACTAGATTGAAATTATATTTTTGCAACGATAGTAGAATTCTTTGTAATCGCGCTGGTGCACTGTTAATAGGCTTTTTAAACAAAGCTAACAGTGGCTTATGATCAGTGTGTACCTCTACCTGCCTTCCAAACACATAATAGTGGAATTTCGACAATCCAAACCATATGGCTGTAAGTTATTTTGGTATTTGCGGCTGTGCTGTTTGGTTCGGAGTGAGTGCCTTAGATGCGTAACAAATCGGTCTAATATCTTGTTTCAGATACGCACCCAACCCATGTTGGCTTGCGTCAACGGAAATGACGGCATCTTTATTAGGGTCAAAGAATTGTAAGACCGTACTGGCCTTGAGTCTCTCCTTAATCCTATGGAAGACCGTTTTATGGTTGTCGTCTCATGTAAATAATACGTCTTTTCTCAGTAAGTCTCTTAGAGTTTGAGTTTGTTCTGAGAAGTTCTCTATATATTTGCTAACATAATTTACCAGTCCAAGGAATTTTTGAAGGTCCTTCTTATTCGGTTCTGGGAATTTATCAATAGCTATTATTCTGTCGAGATCAATAGATACACCTTTTCCACCTAAAATTTGTCCCAAGAATTTAATTTTCTTTTACTCTGAACTGACATTTATTTAGATTAAATTTTATATTGTTCTCTCTAGCAATTTTTAAAATTTTAATTAACGTAGCATCGTGTTGTTCTCGCGTTTTACCCCATACAATTATGTCATCGATATAAATAGCTGCATTTTCTACATTAAAAATTTGCCTAAATTTTTTTTTGGCATTGAACACTTCAGGCGCACATTTTATGCCGTATGGCATACGTAAAAATCTATATCGACCCTGCGGGGTGCCAAACGTGCACAAATGACTCTTTCTTCATCCAAAGGTATTTGATAAAATGCCATAAATATTAGCATCTAATTTGGAATACCACTGTACCCGATGTAAATTACTTGTTATCTCATCTATTGTTGCTAGTTTACAATGTTCACGTTTTATTGCTTTATTTAAGTGAAACGGATCTACAGATACGTAATAAGTCTTTCAAACAATAACCATGGGATTAAGCCAATCACTCGGACCTGTTACCTTTTTAATGATTTTTTTGTTTTTCTAAATTATTCAAGGTTTCTTTTAATTTATCTTTCAGAGCGATCGGTACATATGATACGGTGTTTTCATGCAACCAACACCTGTGAATACATCCCCGAAATTTTTAATAATTTGTTCTTTAATATCTTCGTTAGTATCCCTGATTACATCAATTAAATTTTCAACCCTGTTGTTTGTTAGTGCACTTTTACTAATATATATATATATATATTTATTTATTTAGAAAACTGTTTAGTATTAACAACTAAAATGCTTAAAAAACACAGTATAACAAATATTTTTTTTTAAATTAACAATTTAAGAAAATGACTAAATTAAATTAAATATAACTTATAAAATGTATCTATAGGTATCATATTATAATCAATTTTAAAGATAAGTAATTATTTCCCTATTCCAAATAAATGATTTCTTAAAATATACACTGAACTTTTTAGAATTTTGATAACTATATTTTCATCTAAAGATTTTGATAATTTGTACTGTTTCCTAAATTTTAAATATTTTTTCGAAAGTGTTCCTCTAGATCCAAAAAATAATCCTATTACATCAATTTGGCGGATATTAAATTTATCTCGATAATATGGAATAGTTGGTTCATAGATGTTACATTTTTCTGCATGAACTTTCTCAGGCTGGTCAAGATTATCTTCAAATCTAATAGTCGGATCTCTAATTATGGCCTCATTGTTCTTACGATTGATTGCAATTATATCAATCCGTCTAATGCTATCAGCAGGAGAAACACCCAACACTTCTTCATGAACTTCGAAGTCCTTATTCCTAAATTCATCAGCAATAAGGCTTCTAATTTCATTGTGTCTCTTTATTCGAGATAATTCGCCGTGTTTACAGGAACCTAACACATGAGCAAGAGATTCAAACTCGTTGCAATTTCTACAACGGTTTGTGTTAGGTCCTCTTCCGGGTATTGCTCTGACTGCTGCCACATTACACGTCATTTTTATACAATCTCTCCATTCAGAACAGCTCAAACCATTATTTTTTCTATAGATCCAACTATTAGCAGAAGGTACTTCATTGTATAAAATGACACCTTTTCCCTTTTGATTAAAATTACACCAGTTATCAAATTCTTTATCCCGCAAAATCTTTCTAATCGTTTTACTAACATTTTGTTTTAATTGATTAATATTCAAATTACACTCCTCAACATTTAAATTAAGTTTTAGTATGCAGTTTTTGATTTCTTCATTGTAACCATTTTCCAAAAATTTGCATTTGTAATTTTGAAGAATTCTAAATTTGTACCAGGTATTTGTAAAATTACTCTTACGCTACTTCTTGTGAACTTATCGAGACTTTCTAAAAATAGTTTTGGTATTTTTAAAGTATTTGTGGTTTGAAATGGGTAAATAGTAATGGGCGTTAAATATTGGTTTAGTATGATAAGTTTTTGATCACAATGAAGTAATAATGATTTTGTCAAAGTTTCTATGCGATCAGAAAAATTTTTTAGGGACGAATTTTTGTCAAAAATTGGGCCATCACAATAAGAAACTCCTAAATATTTAATTTTATCATCAGGTCCAATAGAATTAATTGTCTGTAAAGAATTTGTTGTAAAACATCTTTGCTGTAAATTACCATTTTCCAAAACTATTGCTGATGACTTTTTTGGATTAATTTTCAAACCAATTTCATTCATAAAATATTCAGTCATTAATAAAAGACTATTAGTGGAAGATTGACAATTTCCAATTAACAGGGTATCAGCGTAACCTATAACAGATATATTTTATTTATCTTTTAAATTATATCCGAGTTTAGATGTTATGTTTTGTTCGGTGAGTTCGTTGAAAATATGATTGATGCAAAGATTAAAAATAATTGGTGAAAGAGTAGTCTTTTTAATACCAAGATCAATGAACGATGTATTTTTTGTCTGCAAACCGATAATAATATTTTGTAATTTAGTAGGAATTCCGGATGAACGTAGAACATTATCAAATTTTTATCAATAACTTTTTCAATAATTCTCCTTAAAAGTGAACATATTGATATTGGTCTCCGATTGTTTATATCATCTGGATTACCAACTTTTGATATTAAATTGACTTAAGAAAGTCACTTAAGAAGGTCAAGGGTTCTACGTAATTATTATTAAAGGTGGCGAGGTGAGAAATATTACTTACTGCTGTCGGCGCGGCTGAAGCATTTTGCTACAATTATATTTTCTTTTTACATACTTTCGAATGCTAAATATAATAATTCATATTCTGTATCCCTAGACACTTTTCATGATTCGAAATTTGCTTCAATATTTTGCTTTGACTGTATATATGTTGCAAGAAAAAAAGAGAGTCTATTTCTTCTGCCATTTGCTAACTGACCAGTCTTCGAGAACACTCTCTCCGACGGAACAGACGTACCCGGGAAGCAAAGGTATTTAACTGCCATATCGT